>JABFQD010000059.1:0-43904 GCA_022817045.1 Psix sp. ZL-2020
AACAAACATCACTAAGCTAAATATAGAATAACAACCATGTACAAGTACCATGAACATACACCATAAAATAATTCATATGATTAAAATTTAACAAGATTAAGTATCTAGATAATCATACCAAAATCGCATCATGCGCGTGTTTGGTGTAGAACGTGATTTGTGTTTGTGAAACTGAAGGGGCGGGGGGAGTGTAGAGGGAGAGAGAGAGAGAGAGAGAGATTGAGAGAGAGAGAGAGAGAGAGAGAGAGAGAGAGAGAAAAGACTATCGCGTGTGTCGGATGGAAATAGGTCTTATCCAGAGATGCCGAAAGGTACGCGCAAAAATGTTGCCTGCGGGCGTATCGCTTGACTTGCTTTCTGCAATCGACAACTGGCGCGCCAGGTCGTTCAACTCAGCTGTTCCTTATCACCTGTAGGGTCACACGTATGAAGCGCATCGGCGGTTCGCGCGCGGCTCAATGTGCCAAGTGGCCAGCGAGTGCGCAGGTGCGAGCGCTACCGAGGATCACGTTTCTAATTCATCTCCAATTCGCGACGTGATATGCGTTGCGTGGAATATTCCTCTTTGACTGATTCCTCGTAATCTTTACCTTTTTCAGCGAAAATCGCACACCAATTCCAGATGGATTATTGCGTCGTCCATAAAACGTTACGAAACGACTTTAATACTTGATAGTAACTCCTTGCTGATTGCTCTCGCGGAGCGATTTATAAGCCGCCTCTTATTTCAATCAACGAACATTGACTGATAAACGAATCGTATCGACCATTATGAGATTAATCGAATTGGTCGTATAGCTCATAAATAGTCGTCACGTGACGTGCCGACGTTTGTTTATGAATTTATGTCAGGGCGTATCTTAAATGCAACCTGACATATATTTGGCCATAAATAATTTGTAAAGCGACGTTGACGGCGATATTTTTTGCCGATTCATTTTTGCTTCTCCAAATGTCAACCGGGTTTAAATGCGAAGCCGAGATAACGCGCGCGCTGTCTGTCGACGACGTCATTCCATGCCACGGCTATGATCATTGTAATCTTAATTGCAATCGTAACGCATCTGATCACGTGTCGCTGTTCTCACGTACTAACCATTTTCATACGTTTTTCACCTCCGCGCCAGGTTTGGCCTTTCGAAAATGTGATGTCACGCAGACCTTATACGCAGGCGCAAATATTGGCATTGCAAACCAGGCTGAAGCTTCGTGTCGTTTTTAAGTATAATTAGAGTGCGCTCGCTGAATATGCAATCACTTCTTTTTTGCTCCTGATTATACTCCAGACCATAAACAATACTGCATTTTGGTCGATCTTATTTTTCCTCAGACCTACCTTGTTCTTTAATTGCATCCATTTGTATGGACGAGGCGAACCGACGTTTTGAAATCTAATTTCGAATTCACTCTGGTCGATCATATGTGAAAGAGTGCGTCGCGACAAGTTTGTCCTGTTTGAGTGAAACATTTGGCAAGGTTTTCAAGATCATTTTGTCAAAGGCTTTATTGATCTTGCAGCAAACGCTACGAAGGGAGCTCTTCCTAAGGGAGGCGTATTGTGTAATTTTGTAACTCGTTTGACATGCTAAATGGCTAGCTGGGAAGGAATTTTCCGTCGAATTTGTTGTTTCGCCGGAGCAGCCCTTTCTCGACTGCCAGCTCGCCGATTAAATTCAGCTCAAGAGGCCTCCACGAGCCCAAGAAACGGCAATGAAATTCTAACCAGAAGGGGGTTGCCAGTGCAACCCCCTCCCTCCTTCATCTGATCTCTGTTCAGAATTTGAAATACATTCTAGGCTCTTCCTTTGAACTATACTTTTTTCGCCTCGTTAGTTTCGTCCGGTGCACAATTGTCGGATCATGTCAGTTGTATAAATAAGGTTGGGCGTAATTGTGACGTATGTGTGTGTGTGTTTATGTGCGTGTGTCTTTCGGGCACGAGCAACGAGGAACAAATTCAACCGGAATTAGTTTGGGATTTATGCGCGCGGCCAAAAAGTCGCTCTCTCGTGCGAACGCGTACGCTGTTTCTGCGAAGCCCGGGCCATTACGGGATCCGGTTTATTCAAAAATATTAACTGTGCCGCCGCTCCAGTCACGAATCCATCCGAAAGTCCCTTTTTGGGCGCTTTCGTGTGCCACCGGCTCGACTCGCCAATCACGCCGCCAATTACAGCCAAGTCGAAAACAAACTCCCGAACTTTGCGACGTTATATTATTAGCCCCAAAATCGACGATTTCATTTCCAATGCAAAACGCGTCAATTTGCCATTCAAATTGGAATTAACAAATTTCGCTTTTATCCGCTGTTTATTATCGCCGTTTTTGTTCCGCCAAAAACAACGCTCGGCCAGCAATTTCGAGCGCTGCTTTCGAGTCGACTGTAAACGTCTTCGCATTCACGACGTCATTTTTTCGTTGAGAAACACACGACAATTGCGACACAAATACCCGAAAGGCAAATGCACGCAGGTCACTGTGCGTGCCGCTGGATTGACTTTTCGCAAACAATACGCGCGATTGTTTTGCAAAGCGAATCATTGACTACGCAGAGCTTCGACCTCACGTTCTTGCAATTAGATAATCAGCGCTGAGTAATTGCCAGTCGATTCATCGGACGGCAGCTGGTCACTTATATTGTATGCTATCGCGACTTATTAATAGAATTCAAACTTTGAATGAATATTTTATGCTATCACCCGATAGTGCGCATGAATCGGGTCAGAGTGATTGTGCAACTGTCGATTTCATCGGCTGTTTGTTGACTACATCTAAAGCGTTATCGCGCTCTTATATAAAAAATGCACGAGATTTCCACTTTTAGTCTTTTTATCTCGATGGCTTATCTCAAGGAATAAGAATCATTTCGTATTTTCACAACCGGTTATTGTCATTGTTATTTAAATCCGAACAGTCTCGTACAGTCGTTCTGCTTTTGTTTAGCCGCAGTTTCGACTGCAAATCCTAGCGCAAATTCGGAAGCGGATTTCCAGGCGAAGGTCCGCCGAAGATTAGATAACGATTTGTTGTTATTCTCGTTCGACCTTGGATGTGTCGAGGCGCTATTTTTCATCCAAGTTGCGGTCGTTTCCTTCCTCGTTCGGCAATAACGCCGGACTACGCGCCCGAAACCGGTTGTTGCATACAAATTTGACTATCAAATATTTCAGCGTCACTTTTTACCCCGTCGCTTTTGAATGAGCGCCAGGAAAACTGTAAAGCTTTTCAAGGCCAACATTTTTTCGAGCCGCTTTGATTGAGGGGCCATAACGTTGCGTTTTTGCGATGCAGCTTCGCTCGTGGGAGGAAGACTGTGAATCATCTTGATGTTATGCATTACATAATTAAGCGGACCATCTCTTGTTCTTTTTTTGTTCCCAAATGAATGCGTATAAACGTGAACGACGTGCGAGAGAGAACTACATTCTCGATGCCAGAAAAACCGTATGAGTTGTAAAGAGAAAAAAATGACACGAAATATGTGAGAACCAAAAACGATGTCGTTAAGAAACGAAAATAAATGAAATTTAAAGAGGTTGGCACGTTTTTGCAAATATGAGATAACATGTCGAGAGATACCTTATTTCAGCAAAACTGCTGCTTTATCGTGTAGTTCCGGAGACATACCAGTTTGAGTATTAATAAATTAAGATTAGATTGCAAGAGTGATTTGATTAATGAAAAAAAAAGTTTTATCCAAATGTTCATATTTTTTGTTAAGTGTCTAGTTTATTATACGCGGAGGTATAAATTTACGTGCACGATCAAACAAAACCGACGGATTAAAGTTTATTTTACGCTCCGATGATAGTGATAAAGTATCGACGATATTATGTTAGCACTTTAAAATAAACTTTGTTATGCGATTCTTATTTTTGCTATTGACAAAGCTTTCGATACGTATTATATGCAAACGCGTTTTGTATTTTCGGATATTCATGGGTTGTTTTCATTTTTGGCGATTATAAATTGTCGTTTATTAGTCGTCTTTGCGATAAATGAGACTCGGTTAAGGTGTCGCGTAAAAAAGCTGATACAGAAAATAACGTCGAGAGTCAAAAGAAATATTCAGAAAAAATACGAAATTTACAACTAGACCTATACGCGACGCACATATGTCGCAGTAATAACAAACGGTTCTCTAGACACAACGTTTTTTCACTGTTGCAATAAAATCGAAACTATCGGCTGAGAGTCATCAAAGCATATTCAAGTTTCTAGGCACGAAAGTTCCAAAAAGTTGATTTTATTCAAACAATTTTGCGCTGGCATTTCGTAGCTGCCAAAATATACAAAACAACGTTACACATCAATTTCATAAAAAACATTTTTTCTCTCTTACAACATGATTTCATTCCGTTACACAATTTTTTTGTAACTACAAATTTAGAACCGAGCGCTATTTTTCAAATTTTCTCAAAAGCATAAAAAAAGACCAAGTTGTGTCATTATAAAAACAAGACTGAAAAGTGTGTAAAAAGTAACATCAAAGCTGCCCAATCATTTTCGCCACAGTGTCATAAATCTTCCACGCTTGCAACTACTTCTACGGAAAACGAAAGTAACGTAGTTACAATACAGAGTCTGAAATTGGTCTGAATTTGAATGTAAATGACGTGATGAGTAGACAAAATGAAACAATAGTTTGACCCCGAGGCGGCATTGCCCAAAAAGAAAAAAAAACTAATGCGGGCGTCTACGCGCAACCAAGGTGAAGGTCACTTGCGCGCCACCTTTGTTGAATAATCTATAACATAATACACGTGACGTCTTCCGATTGGTCTAATCATCAAACAACGACTGCGTGAATAATCGCGGTTCCGAGATAGCCGTGTTCTATCGCGCCATTTACATAACAAAGAACAACACCTTAAACGTCTTCCGACCTTAATCATGATTTAAGATCCACAACGTATAATTAGTATTGCGCCTGAACTTGAATCGATAACTGACAGTGTTCGGTTACGCTGTTTGCATTTTGCTTTTATAAATTGGAAGCGATCGGTTCGAAGATCCAAACAAAGCGCGACTCAAAAAGCCGCATTGGAAATCGTATTAACACACGTACTGTCGCATTGCTATTGGTGTAAGTATCGCCGTTACGCCAAATCTATTCGAGGCCAGGTTGAAATCCGAGCGCAGCCATATCTACGATCTTGCTGTGCGTTTGAAAATATCAAATTTCACGAGCCTCGCTCGGGCTCGTTGGTTCGTACGGGAAAGTTTTGTCCATTGGTTTCGTCTTTGGCTGACTTTGACTATGGCTCAATTTCGATTTGATAAATTGAAACACATTTCGAAAATGCTTCTTCACCAGCGCTCCCACAAGTGGGATCGCTCGAATTAATGATCTTGAATTACAAAACAAGCTTTTGCAATTGGTTCGTTGGCTTTGATTTAGGATGCTCTTACTGACGCTATAAACAGTATCTGTATCGCGTTTTTGTCTCACTTTTGCGAGCAAAAATCGTAACCCGAACGATCTATTTCTGTCGCGCCGATTTGATGCTGACCGAGACCCTCTAATTTGTTTCTTACGTGAAGAAATATAGCGTGTAGTGATTTCCGTGGCGAAAACATCTGCGGAGGAAAACTGTCCGTTAGAAGGGCTTAGGGAAGGGTCTAAATTTCGATGCAATCTTGAGCTAGCGGGGATAATAATCGTGGCCCTTCTTTTGATGGCAAAAAACGCCGTTAAATTGAAACATCCACGGTTTTGACATATGCCATTAAAATGTCACAGAAGGGTCGCGATAATAAGCTTTTATGTCGAAACGAACTGCAGCCTGACTCGACATCCGGTGTTGCAGCCGAGGCATAATAGATTATAGTCCAAAAAAGCAACGAAAACAACGCTGCCGAGCTTGTTTATAATCTCTTGGTATGTTTCATTGTTGTAGGCAAAGTTGCGGGGCGAATGGTATTTTTTCACGCCGCCTGGACTTCAGCGCCTTCAACAGTCTGCCAAGGACCAAACTCAATTCCTATCATATCAAGGTAAGCAACGACGTTTGTTTTCCGATAAGCCGCGGTTTCTCGCGCGCGCGCGCGCGCGACCTTCCACAACCGAGGCGACGTCGACGCTCTTTTTTAATGAATAAATATACGATTCAAAGCTCCAATCGACTGCTGGCTTACTTTTGGGCTCTTTTTTTTCTCGCCTCCATAAACATAAAGGCAGAGGCACACTTACGTCACCGACTGAAACTTTCTTTTTTGTTGAAATCGAACTTGTTAATGATCTGGAGAAAAAGTCGTATGAATATTTATGATCGGAGATTGTACTTTTGGCGGATGATAATCGCACTGGGATATGTCAGTTGAGTTACAAGATAACGCTCGAAAGGTCGGCGTTTGTGTACAAGTGCGCATTATAATTAAACGTTAGATTGTACGAAAATAACTATTACCGTGGTACCTTCGAGCGCGCGTATATTTAGTAAGCTGGTCGACACGAGTTGCACAGAAATAAAGTGAGCCATTGACCGTTTTGAAAAAGTTCGACGACCCCCGTGTTGTTTCGCGTTTCATCATCGATCATTATTCCTTTTTGCACACGCACCGAGTCTGATTGATAATTAAATCTTACGCAAGATAACGTGCGTGAGTATGTGTGCGCTTATGACGACAGTGCAATTATCGGACAAAACTTACGTGTACGTGTTTCCAGCTACGGAGTTTGCTCGTTTTCGCTTCGCAGTTGTTATATAAGAGTGACATAAGTTTGACACACATTTCTCGTGAATCATGATATATGCATTTGGCGTTTGATTTATTCAATAATGGGACATAAAAGAAACACACATTCTTACGAACTACAGAACCAAGGACCCAGCGCTGACTTCAGCATTAGGCTTCGTTTTCATGAGACTCCGAAGAATACGTTGATAAAATTATGCGTACATACAATGTGAGAATTGACCGTAAAAAATGTCGAGCGTCGACGTCTTTACAGCCTGGCGTTGATTAGAAATTCGAAGATCCAGTCGAGATTCTTCGGTAAAAACGACGCGTTGATTCAAGGTTCTCGAGTGAAACACTTTTCGGCGTCATGCGAGAGATTTACGATTAACGCCTTGGTGTAAATCGCATTTTATAGGCAATGTATTCCGCGTGTATGTTTTGATTCTTTTCTTACGTTTTACTCTAATTCTGGTGTCTTGACATTGATGCATCGCCTGGAACATAATTTCTTTCTCAGCGCCATTTCGTTTTTTTTCTATACGCATCCTTCCCAGACCCAAGATCCAATTTATCAATAAAATTACCCAAAAGAAATGGAGTGATAAGAGCAGCGAATTTTTCCACTGTGATGTGCTATCATCATTTTCTAATACAGATTGATACTTTTTTTCGAATGCTTTTATCATTAATTATTTATCGACGTGACCCATAATGCGTTCTGTAATTGATTGATGGGTTTTTGTGACATTGAAGGATTTAATGAGCAAATTCGCGACATTCCGTTCTTTTCCACCCCAGGGCAAACAAAAAATCAATATAACACTGACGCACTCGATGATTATTTCATTCCTCGACACTGATTACGATGTTACAATTCGTTATTTTTAAGCTCAGTACACATGCTCGCTCATTATCCTACATCGAATAACTATTATTCAAACACGCCAATAAAAACAGCAGCAGCTACAGGAAAACATTAATTTTAATCAAATTTTCATTCATCCACAGATTATTCTGCCTCTCGTGAAATAACCATAACTTTATGTGAATCATCGACTGTGTTTCCAGGTGTACAAGAAGTGGCATACAAATTCACGAGTTGATGATTCGAAAAGTGCTCGGCATTCGATCGTACGTTGTATTACCCAAAACACTTCGTTGTTTTCGTCGACTGAAATTAGCTTCGAACGTTAACCCATTTCCACGCTGATGAATCGCGCTCCAGATAAAATTCTTTAAGTATTTTTATACAACGGACCCTCTTCGTCAGATGATGTTTTAAACACGCGAACATTTTTTTATCCAACTTCTTTTTACATTCGATGACAGCGCATACAAAGGTATCAACTGAATTTCTGTATGAGTAATATATTATGTAGTTTTACGTACTAAAAAAATAACACTTTTTGTTTCGCGATAAGTATACACTGTCCCTTTTATTCGACTTGGCCAGAGACACTATCGTGACTCCTCGGAAACACTTTTTCTGTTAATCGAAAAATAACTTTGCGTTTAACAGAAATACATCATGCAATTCATACGATGATATAAACTTGTCTTGTCTTGATTGTATGCATATTTGAAATCTGAAATTCTATTTCGATGAATTTAAATTGGAATTTTGTAGATTTATCAACTCTATAATAAGCGAAATATAATTTAAAGTTTGAAGGGTTTTTTGAACGTTGGTGTTTTAACGAGTCATGTCCCTGAAATGTTACTCCCTCGCTGCGATACTTTCAATATCTACCCTTTTACGATAGCGAAGTAGCAATGCAACGAGGGACGTTTCTCGTTAATATAAATTCCTTTGTTCGCTGGCACTCGAATAATATAAATGTATTTGCATTTGGTGAATTGCATGAGTTTCCGAATTTTTGTTATCACAACATTCGTTGGATTAGTCAAATTTGAGAACAATAGTAGTATTCCAGAATATGAGATGTTTATATTTAATCATACAGAGTTCAGTTTTTACACGCTTGCAAGTGATTAATCAACATTTCGTTTTGCATTAACTTTGTACCTCGCTCAGAAATCGTTAGCAATTGAACTCTGAAAGTAAGGTGCGATAACACTTTTAATAATACATTATTTACATGCGATTTAATGGACCTACTAATGTACTGCCTTAGAAATCAATGGGAAGGGTGGCGTTGCGTGCCACAAGTATGTTAGCGCAAAGCACAACGCGTACGAAAGGCGTGTTGCACAATTTGTTAAGTTGCTACTATGGTACTTTGAAAAGGTGCGATACTATTAATAATCACAAAACGGGAATCCCATTTATATATGCTTGCTGTAACGAAAGTGCTTCAAATTTATTCTCAAGTCATGAATTACACGTTATCATATTAGTGTAATGAATGTTAATAAGTATGAAAACATAATATTCAATAGCTGAAAATAAATGCAACTGCAAAATACTGTTTTTATTTTGTCAGGCTTGACAACGACTGTACAGAAAAATATATGTACATTTACAAATTAAAAGCTACTACATAGATCAGTACAGTTTAAAGTACCCAGTATTTTCTTGCAGGAAGTTGATCATTTTATTTATGGATACTAAATTTATTGTATAAATTTTATATGTATATTACAATTTTCAAATTATTGAACAAGGATTTTTTTCTAATTTGTCGTTATGATACAAAAAATGTCATTTACTATGTAATACATTATAGATGTCGAATTTTGCATGTAGAATCCGGATTTCCTGGGAAATTCTACTGTAAAAAAAGCTTTTGAAAATTATTCGTTTTTGTTGAAACGGGCCCTCAGTGATATAAAAATATGTAGTATGCGAAACCGTTCTAAAATCAAAATCACTATTATCAATTCCAATTGCTGTAACGCTTTTTGATAGGTTTCGATAGGGTTTAATAGGTATTTCGATGACAAAAGACCTATTAATATATTATAGAGACTATCTCTAATATATAGACTTATCTTATTAATACATTAGATCAAATAATTGAACTGTAGAAATATGAATTTATCTACTCATCATTTTCTTTTATGTTTATCATTTCAATAAATCCATTAAAATCACGTTTAACATTTTGCAACAAATTCATAGAGATTTTATCCATATTTTCCTTTCACTTTAGATGTACTCAATTGATTCCTTCTTTCATGAACAATTTTTTGTATTTTAAAATGATTCGTAAGTGTTGTCTGTATAAAAACAATCCTTCGATCTTGATACATTACAAAATAGTACGTGCGCTTACATAAATGCATTATTTTTCCCATATGACTGTACATGATACGTTTGGGACGACACGCAACATATTCGGTCCATACAAATTGAAGCCAGATATGATTTGCGGAAAATGACGTACGTTCATTGGCCACTGTACAATGTTAACGTTATCAGCTTGTTCGCTTTTGTGCCATCCTCTTGTTTTTACACGAACCTTTCTCTTTGTGTATAATGGAACTCTGTATTAAACATAATTAGCTCAAATGTTCACCTTCCTGTTGAATAACGCTTATAATTTGACTCTCACTTGAATGCACGCATGGATCAGAGAATATAAATAAAAAGCTTGTTTTAATTGATTTTCATTCATCCTTTAATCACATTAAAAAATCAAATAATACTTCAGTATAATTTACTGATTGAGTAATTTTATAACATATTATTTATATTTACCGTAGATATAGAGAAAGTACAACGTATTATATTGACACATAAAATATCCTACCGAAATGAATATTTGTTTAAATATGAAGATTCAGGATTAGCCTGTTTTTTTTTGCCTATCAATAACTTTTCAGGAAGGAAACAGTATCAGCTTCGAGGTTGGACTCCGTTTTATTGAACGAACTACTAGTTGTCATAGGTGATAGACTGACCTTGAAATCTATCTTTTGAATAGAATAAGGGCGGATCTCTCTTGGGACTGAGAAGGACCTACCTCAACGAGATCGATACAAAGTAAACCTCGGATTTACAAAGGCTACTCTGTCCTGCTGTTTTCCCAGATTTTTCTTCATCGTCTTAGCTTCTCTACGTTCCTTTGAGGCTTCGTCCGAAAAGCACGTCTCCCCGTGGAGAGAATTTCCTCTCATTCGAATTAGCCGTTTAAACGGCTAGACCTTCTTGGGCTTTTATCTTGGACTTGCGTTTTAAAGTAAATCGAGTTAAGGTAATGCGATTTCTTCGATTGATCAACTCAATTTCTTGAGTACAACGTCATTTGTTTTCTCTCTGACTCTGTCAGATCCAGGATCTGATTGCATAGAAAATAAAGCCACGGTTCTGGACTTTTTGTTCGCTTCAACTTATGGTCCAATGGCGTGTCTAATATGGGTGCACATGCATGTGAGTTGCTGCGACAAATCGAGTTTCGTCATGCGACAGTGTGAATCACTTCTGGATGAATAACGAGCTTAGCAAAATACCGGCTATTTCCCTGGAAGAGTCCCAAAGCTATGTGGCACCGCAAGGGACTTACCAGGTAGTTTAATTCTCCGGCACAGTCGTTTCTTTTGTAGTTTTTCGAACGAGGTAAATGATTGAACTGGAATCCTCGATTGATGACAGTACGGAAATCGAAGTAGCTTCAGGTGAATGCAGTTATTTCAAGTCCAGCAACAAAAAATAATGCGAAGCATTTAATTAGTTTAGTGTCGCTTTTTAAGTCGATTATTCAGGTTTAGATGAACTACAATAAACCAGTTAGTCGTAGCTTGGCTTTGCGTTCCAATAAGTAGTTTCATCGAAGAAGCATGATATCTTCGAATAGAAAGTTCATTTTTAAGCGCAGACTGGTTGCGATTTCCAGAAACCCGGTTGTGTCTACAGTTTACTTATAGATAGATATCGCGTGAAAGATCTGCTGACGTTAATAGGATATGCGAATTGAATTTCGCGCCGAAGGTGGTCGAGACTTACGTCATCGGTAGATGCTTGCCGATACAAACAGAGGGTGGCAAGAAAGACCCGATCTCACGTAGGCGAGGCCTCAAGCCGAGTTCTCCTGATAAGCGTAATGAATGACCCTAAATGGACGGCGTATCAAGAAACCAGACGAGCGAAAAAAACTCACGTTTTACGTGTACAGTTGACTTAGGTCGGAGTGTATGCAAATTTGGTTTGAAGATGGTGCTTCGTCTTTCTGTAAAATTCGAATGTTGACTCAACCTAATAGGTTGAGGTAATTACCGTTCCTACTCAATTGGTCGTAGAAAAAGTACGTCTTTTTACTTGGCTAAAAGTTCGTCAGCGTTAAAAAAGGAGCGCATTCGTTGGGAAAAGAATTCTCCTTTGATTGAGACAAAGCAACAAAGTCTACGGTACCTTTATCTTTAATGTGGCTTTTGAGATGGATGGAGGAAGAGAAGAAGGTGGTGGCTAGCGTGGCGATAGATTTATTGGGATAATGTAATGGCTTTGGGGACGGGCGAACCGTAATTTGCGTGCAGAAGAGGTCAATATCTCAGATCAGTCTTGTCTAACTGTATAACTAAGTCGGCTGGATTTGGCGCGATCAATTCCAAGAAATGTGTGCCGTTAGGCGAACTTTTTTGGTCCCATTGTGTGGCCGACCGCCCATACTTTACGTACAATTTAGACTCTGAGAAAACTGATAAACGCGTGAAGCTTCTGCCGGACGAGTTTCTACGTACATATGCGGAGATACTTTTTGCGTGTGCTCTGTTCCTTTCCGTTGTTTCTTAATTGTTGCAGTAGTTTTTCAAGGCATTCCAGCCGAAGCGGAAAACCTCGCTCGTTTTTATCGTGCGAATTAAACTTGTAGGTCACGGACTGCTGACCAACGAATTATTCTGATAAACGACACGTTCATTTGCAGACGACGATTGAAAAAAGATCATGGATTTATTAATACCGCATCCAGGAAGTGGACTGGAGAAACTGGACTCTCTTTGAGATCGTAATTGTCGTGCCTAAACAAAAAATGTTCAATTAAACTTCGTTCCAACATCCGCCAGCCTCGGGATGTAATATAGAGATATCCAAACATGTTTCTTGTCAAGTTCTTAGACAAGTCTGTCATAAACAAACAAACCTTATGTCGCGTGGCTTCTATAATTTTCATTAGCGTACATCGATGTCCTATCAAATTTCAAGATTCCCAGTTAATTCGCCAATCAAAACGTATATTAATGTACTTTTATAAGAGCATTCCTGTCTGAGTTGTTTCACAGGCTTTCCGGCTTAATGAAGCAATAAAAAGTTTATGTACAGCGATATCTAAGCATAGACTACTGCAAGGTGCTTTCCAATGTTGATTCTTACACAATACATCGTTTCCAATTTTCTTTTTTGATTCCGCGCGGGGAAAAAAGTCGAGTGTCAGCTAAAAAATGTGTTTGCATGACTCTGACGTTTTATTACCAAGACGAGCCAAGAACATAATTCTGCTTCCAAGTCTTCTTATGGTCAAGTCAAAGTTTTTTTTCCCCCAGATTTAACGATGCGTCTCGAGGATGTTTTTGGTTCACGTCCAAACAATGCAGATTGTCTTTTCCCGAAATATCGTTGCAAGACGTCGTGAAGTTAGCGTTTCTCGTTGTTTTACACGCAGGCAGTTCAAATCTGAAACTTCTGTTTTTTATTTAACGTTATGGGAGGAATTGATATAACTACTTGATGGTAGTTGATGGTATTTTTTAGAAGACTAATGTTGTCTATAAAAAATTCAGTTGAAAAAAGTCATAAGCACACTTTGCTACATCCTTTGTTCTGTAACATATTAGATTTAGTATCTTTGTAGTTGAATTTCTGCGAAATCACGCACCCCAACTTGCACAAACTAATGAACTTTCATGCTGGATGATATTCGTTTAGCAGGGGTCTGGCGGATCAATTGATCGCGACAACTGTCAGCACACCGAACAATTTAAACTTATTTCAATTCGACCGCGTTATTGCAAAAGGGGCGATCAATTTGTACGACTCTCTCGCAAACTTCGGCCATAATGTCACTGCCGAAAGGAATAACTGTTTCGCAAATTACACCACAGCATTTTATTTACGACGCCCTCATACAATGTAGTCCAGACGTTATAACTTACAATTATAAACGATTACCTGTGAAGTCATCGGCGGTTCGGGTCAACCAAAACATAAATAGTGTAACGGGATGTTTGTACAACATATCACATGGTGTAATCAAAAGCGATTTCATAACCATTTTTATCGGTGTATTATTTAGGTTGTTTCGTAATAAATATGTTTTTTGTTTCGTACGAATGGGGGATATTGTATAAGAGAATGCGATTATACTTTCGATGTTCAGATGATCATTCTTGAGTTACGTAACTCACAACCCAGCCGGCGAGGAAGGGAGAGAGAACTACAAAAGCCGATAGAGTACTTTGCATTATCATAAAATCAAAAACTCCATGCCAAATCCGTATGGAAATCTGTATAAATTGTGTTCATTTATTTCTACGGATGGATAGGTAAACGAGAAAGACAATGTTTGAGGTAAAGAGTTGTTTTACCATAGCACATAGAAATTTATCGCCAAAGCACTTGAATGTCTAAGGTAACTTTTGTACATGCAATTATGGTTTGCTGATTTATAGATATATTTCTCGTTGTCTACCTTAATGAAAAGGTTTTTTTTGTTGTGAATGGGATTGTGCCTTTTTTCTTTATCTTCAGTTATATGTAACGAGGTTGTTAATATTTTCGGGAGACCTGCAATTTAGATAGTATACGTCAGCAACTCTACGTCTGATTGATCCTGACCCTCTGTAGAATGACTTCGTACCTTTGTCTGACGAGAATCTGGTCGACGATGCCAGATAAGGTCGTCAATGCTCCCTCGCAACGTTAACATGACCCTCGAACTTTGGACCCTGAATATCAATGACAGTTCGAGCTTCGATGGACCTGTAATTGTTTATACCTACGTTTGTACTCAAATCCCGTAGCTATGCAAATAGATCCTCGACTAATTGGAGAGTCAGTGGAAACTGTTCACATGAACGCGCAGCGATTTCAAAGCAGCAACTTTATTTTCACCGCGGCTGCGTCGGACAATGACTTTCGTCGTTATTTTTAGCGAAGGTCGATCATTACGGTAGCTGTTGTGCGGCTAGATACTCCAACGATTCGATATTGATTTCACGCGACAACGAGTCACGGACGACCATCTCACAGATAAAAATTTTTATGCTAAAGAGCTTTTGAATGTAGCCGGTGTTCTTGCACCTGATCAATCGAATTGATTTTAAAACGAGACTCCTCGTCAAAGCATCGGAACCTTGAGAAACACGTGCTATGTTCACATGTTTTTCTGTCTTTGGATTCTGTTTTGCCTGAAATATCGAAACTCATTTTGTCGCTGTCTGTCCGACTCCTTCTACCGTTAAGCTTTATTGAAGTTTCTCCTGAGTTTCGGGGATGTGACTTTCAGATTATCCGTTGTTCTCAGTTAATTTGACAGGACTTGACTCCCAATCATCAACGCCCATAAATCGTTCAGATGCGAAAATTTTTACAAGTTCGGCGACTTGTACCGTGTCTATATATATGTTAGCTGGATGTACATTGAACTTGGGAACAAGGTCATCTTGAAGAAGAGAGATCTCACACCTTATTTTTGCCTAAGACTTCTATTTCTGGTCTGCTAAATACAGTAGCGGATAAGTTTCAAGGGATTCTTTTCAGGAGTCATTTGCATTAGATCGGATGATGAAAATTTGCGGACTCCATTCGAATCTTTCCTCTTTAAAATCATCGCGGTGTTGGGATTCAATGGCGCAGCTGACGATCCTGCTGTTGCGCAAGCGCGCAGACGATGCTATCGATCGACAAGCTGCTGCACAGACATGGACTACCCCTTCTTCTCGGCAGCTCTTGCTGATACCCATACCAAGACTGGCGGAGGGTGAACCCGTGGAGCTGCACCGGCTCGGCCTTGACTCTTCCAAGCGCTTTCTCTGATATTCCGCAGTAGCCATGTTTTTGTACATACAGTTATACTTCATTCCTATGACAGATTACACAAATTTATCTATACCATTATCATGGTCATTCAGTATCCTAACCAATCATTCATTAGCTACAATCTATAAACATGAGAATACGGAATTAACAACTCTGACAGTACTTGTCTTCTATTGATTTAACTGCGGAGAAATCTTTTTCCCTAGATTCTCGAAACCTTGCGCGGAATTTCACAATGAAGTGATTAGGGTACAATGGTTCGATTTACAGAAAGGGTGTGTACCGTTGGCTTTCACGCTAGAACAGTTTCCGCGGTCTACATTCGGTGGTAGCTTAAGAGTCAGAACAACAATAAAATATTACAAGCTCCTCATCAACGGATCAATACAGAATCCAGAATATCCGAGAACAACAAAATTGTCTTCCGATGTCAAAAGAAACTTTCGCTTTGATACAGATAGGGAAGAATACGGAAAAAACACAGTACTCCCCATTTAGAAATATAAAGAAAGCTTTCTTCTTCTACACGACGTCTCATCAAGATTGCTTATCAGGCGATATTAGGAAAACGCGGTGTATAGCTGCTTTCTTCTTTGAGAATAGCACAATGATACTGTAATTTTGGTCTAAAAAGAAAGGGATAACTAAAAGCTTTAACACAAGATGAGGTTAATCTCTGGAAGATCAACAGTGGCCATTGTCCGGGAGATCGTGAATTGGGAGCGTTCGGTATTTCGGGTCGGCCATGATTTGCCCCCGACTCGCTTCTGATCGTAGCGATCAAGGGACCTGTACACTTAGGCCGGACTCTTTAATTGGCGGTATGGTTGGCTGGTAATAGCATCTATTCGAAAAAACATCTATCTCGCCAGCGAATTCTCGCCATCTTCAATGAAACTATTTTGGCTCATAATCAGCTCCATCAGGAAGCAAAAGCCGCATTAACCTTTTATGAATGGGACCATCATTCTAGACCTTTGCGTAACCATCGTACTTAAGAGGAACGAAATTGGCGAGTGTACTGGTCCATTAGTTCAAAATTGACACCGTTTCTTTGGCAGGAGATTTCTGCGAATGACACGTCAGGCCGGCCTTCTCGTGCGACTTAATACGTGCTGTCGATCGGTAATGGCATTGTTAATGAAATAATGTTAGGTTGGTGTTCACTTAGCGATGATTACGGGGACGCTGATGGCTTCTATAAATTCACCCCTCAAATTCTTTTCAAATCCGCATCTTAACAAAAGTATCCGAAGAGAGATTTCCTTGGCAAACAACGCCCACGCCTTCTTATTAAGTTCCAGAAATTGCGCAATCCTCTTGGGGCGTCAAGTATATTTCTCTTTTACCGCGAAAAGAAATTTCAGCTCAAACAGACGCGTCGCGCTTTTTCTCCGGAAAAGGATCGATGTGCTCGCGCCACGTCTTGCCTCGCATAATGTAATGAAGATTTACGTTAAGCTCTCGCCAGAGGATCAGCCCAATAGCTTATTGCCAACTTTCGTTTTCGGCCTTTTTATGACATTGTAGCTTTACAACAATAATAAATTTCTACCCTTCGCCTCGTCTTCCTCGAATTCCCTAATAAAATTAAGGTATCCTGGAAATCCTGTGTCGAATTTCGAATTTATAGTCATTTTATTGGATCGCACCAAATGATTTGGGGTTTGTGGGACCATTGTCAGAACGCCAGCATCGGATAACTGTATCTGGATAGATGGCACGAAGATCAGAGCAATCGGCTTTATTGATTGCTTAAATTGTTCCCAGAGCCGTCTCCATCTTCATACCGCGTGTCTGCACAACAATTTTTGTCCCTAAACGAAACGAAGATACTTACTTTATATGCAAAGGGATGTATCAACAACGTCTTTCAGTTGCTAAGTAATTGCGTGCGGTAATCCCAGATCCCAGTTATCGACGCAGGATCAGCCAATCGTATCATCTAAATAGCCCTTCCCAGTTCATCCGCGAACCATTTCAATATAGTCGAGAATCAAATCCTACATATTATATCCACTTTCCGTTGAGTTATCCAACTACGAGAAAAAGCTAACTTCGTGGAGCTTAACGCAATCATGCAGCCCAACCACAGACGTGCAAACTTCGTCGATAATTACTTGATTTGAACGTGGCTTATGAGGAATCCCGTAATTTGATCGTGTACATCCTCCAGCTCTTCGTAGCGCTTATGAAAAGTTTTTTAATTTCTTGCGGTTCGGAATACCGTAGCACAATGTCGAGACGCGTATACCAACAGTAATAACGCGGCTCAAAGTTTGAGTTGCGCTCAAATCTTTATTCACAGTCGGGAACACACGTCTGGGCCGTAACTTTGTCGAAATGAAATGCTCGCACGGGAAGAACCGCCGGGCTATTAAAACTTGGCTCAAATTCACACCGACGATCTCAAACTGTCCAGCTTACGGAGAGGCGCATAATGCCGAAACCGCTTTACGACCCTCGCTCATCTATGAAAACTCGGCAACTCGAAAGTCGCGCGAGAACCCTCGCCATCCATCTTTTCCGCGCGAGCTAAATATTTATTCTATAATTGTGTTTGTTCATTATTTTCTACGAGATTTATTAAAAGCAAAATCCCGCCCCAGGAGGGGCTTTTCGGCCACGATTTTACGACCCTTTGTTGTGTTTATATTTATTCGACTTTATTCTATAAGTTCAAATCGTTGAATGCACGGCTTTGACGGACTCATATTCGCGCCTAGAGTTTGGCCATCGGCACTTAACGATCAAAGTTTCTCCCACGAAGAAATAAATAAACAAATAAATAAGCGGCGCGCTATTTATTCTGTGGCCGAGCTTCAAAGACGCCTCGGAAACTCGCGGAAGTCGCGTGAAAAAATGGCGACTCGGTAGAAATAGAAAATGCTGCAATTGGTGGAAATTGCTAGTTTGCTTAAGTGTAAGTTTGAGTTTTGTAATATCAAGATTTTTAGTTGATAAAAATCAACAAATATTCATGAACAAATCATAAGAACTTTGTAATTTACACCATTTTTAATTTTTACTCTAATAATGCTATAAATAAGTTTCATTTATCATTCACAATAAGATCATTAATACTTGAGTATACGAGTATGCTAATCATCGAGATTCGATGTGTATAAGTTGATTAAATATGAAATCATTTGCTTTAGTTTTTATGAATGTGAAATAGTTATAACTATATATATTATTTCACATGTTGAATTCTTGTCGATTTCCTCAATGACATTCAAAGTTGAATGTCATTGGTTCGATAGGTAATATCTGTCTTAGTTTTTTTCATGCCACAAAATATATGGTATGCTCAAAGATAAACGAATGCGAAATATGATTGAAAATCACATTAATTAAAATTCAGTTTATTAAGATTTATCAATCATAAATGTTGATTCTATTTCAGTGAAGAAAATACGTTCGAATAAAGACATTATCATAATAATAAAGATTTTAATGAAATTATCAACTACATTACTCTAGCGCAGAAACATAAAAAAGTTCTTCAGTTCGAGATATAATATCGCTCAAACAGATTTCGACACGAACCATAAATTATATTCAATTTATTTTTCACGTTTTACTACATTTAAATCTGGAAAAACCACATGCTCATACATACATTAACCCCGTAACAACTTTACGATTATACTTTCTTTGTCTCACATATGATAATTCATTTTACTGTCTCCTATAAAAATCAGTCCATATTTTTATAAACACGATTCAAAAATGTTTCACTGGAGTGAATCTAAAAACAAAATCTAAATCGGAATCTCATCAGATCAAAGTAAGACAAAACATGAAGAGTTCTGCGTAGCTGGAAACTGACCGCGAGGCGCAGAAAACAGCTCGACGCGTAATAAAACGTACTTCATAAATTGCGTAAGTTTTGCCTACTCGACTGTTGTAAATAATGCGGTTTTCCGGTTGCAGTGTTGAGCTCGGCGTTATTTTATCGTATCGTAGGTCGCGCAGTGTGCAACGTCATAGCGACATAGGGACTCGTGTCTCATCGCACGTTACCGGTCAGAACCAAAGTTCCGGCCGGTCACGCGGACCGGGTCACGTGTTCTCGCGGAAAACTGGTGCTATTTCTATTGCAATAACGTCGCGCTGTTTGCTTATATAATTGCAATGAAACTTTATTGCAAATTGCGTCGCATGAGTAATTGGTTAATTTTATTCATGCGACTCTGTTTATTCCGCTAAGATCCGCAGATATTGACTATTTTATTTACTCAGCCTTTTTACGCGAGTAGCCGTGATAATAACTGTACTTAAAGAATGAGGTTTTGAGTAAATGATCTGTGTTTTTACGACCAATCAAAGTCGCGAGAATTGTTCGAAACTGTTTTCATGCCGCGAGCAATTAAAAGCGCCGTGTTTTTACAATAAATCGCTCGAAAATGTATGAGAAAATGGAGATGACTTTGTACCGAATCGCGTTGGAGTTGGCTCGATGTGTTAACGCTCGCTGAAGATTCGACCGAAATGAACGCGTCATTTCATGGCTTTGTGATTGAGAAGCAGCGTGCGAGTGAAGCACGTTAATTAATATGACTAAAAAATGATAATGCGCATCCGGTATAATCTTTGCAATGCGCAAATATGTCGACGCAATGTTATTTGCAGCAAAGGCAGTTTTACTATCGTGTTTCGCAGAAGAGCGTATATATAGACGAGATAACTGGTGTACGTGCTTGCGTGGTCGTCGCGAACTAAGCTGGCGTAAGAATAGAGCTAGTAATAGTCGCGTCGAGCAATATGACTAACCTAACCCAAGCCGCTCTATGCGCGAGATTCGACCCTGACGCTCGCGACGTTTCTCGCGGTCGTTGACTGATTGTTGTGCATTCAATGGCTCACGCGAATGCATGTTGCGCTACCTCGTTCGTGCCACTCCACCAGCATTCCTATTCATTTTTCCTTTTCCATCGGCGCACTTTTCTCTTTTTCCCTTGTCGTCACTTGTCCCACAGAAATTATCGTCTGCGCGTCAAAACCAATCCGAATGACAGTCTACAACAAAGTTATCGGCTATCTTAATTGTTTCGAATATCACAGAGTGATTTTTCATGTCAACCGTTATATAAGCCGACTTCTAACCTTTTGTTTTTCCTCTGTTACAGGTGAGCTATGACTCTGTCTTGCACCTGTCAGTCCCGGTAAGCTTAGGCCTCTTATGAGCGCCGTAATAAAAACGCCTGACGTTAGAAACGCTTTTTACGAGCCGCGCTAATAACACATTCAAATCCAAATCCACGGCTCCGATCCCAATGCTCCTTTTCTTTTACGTCCACTCGCACTTTTCAATTTCTTCCTATTTTTGTATCGCGTGATTTATGTAATGATCTATTAAGATGTAAATAATTGCTGCATAATTACGATCAATTTTCGTGCGTGTAAGAAACGATAGTTTGTTTATAATTGCGGCGCACCGGACTTGTAAAAAAATAACGAACGACCAATTATTTTGGTGGTTAAGTAACAAAAGATCTTTATCTCCCGCTGCGGCTGAAATTCACGAAGATCCAGTAACCCATATATCCCCATAAAACTTTCACTTCTGAGGCTCGAAGACGACACCGTAAATCCATAATGCACTTGCATGCAATTATGCTTTACTTTTTGCAATCGCTTTAAATAAACGCGCGTTGTTTATGCTTTGTTTCAAAAGTTCGTCTTCACGTATTTCGTCCATTTTCTTCTGCCGTGCTTCCCAACAACCAATTCTACGGTCCGAACATTTTCACGTTCATTTTTATATTTGACTCTCATATTCCGTACGAAATTCAATTTTATTTTAGCCTTCATTTTCTATTGTGTTATAATTTCATTGCGAATGAATGTCGCAGAGAACAAAATATTCGAGGGAGAAATTCATCACAAAGAAAGGTCAATTTTGGAATAAATCGAATGCATTTATGATGAAAAGGGAATAAAAGAGCGGAGTCAAACAGAGCTGCGTTGCTTATCAAACAGCAACAGCTGGACAGGATGATTAAATAAAAATGTGCTTTTAATGATGTACTTTTGGTTTGGCCCCAGCGCATAGATCGCGCGCGTCATCCCTATTGTGCGTAGATGATCGCAACACTTGAAAAGCGAATCGAATTCGCCCGAGCGCATTAACAGCTGTCGATCATGACGAAAATTGACGCTGGGGCGTCTTTTTCTCTAGTTTGTCACAATGCTTACGTCAGGAAGGTTTCATTGACGAGAGACAAAAAATGGCAACACGCGTCTATTCGTCAGATCATATATATAACTGCAAATCAAATTCTGCCTTTTTGATCGTTTGCCTGAAAAAAAAAAAGACTTACACAATCTTATCACGAATTTTGCGCATGTTTAATGTCGCTTTTTTTTTATTTCAAAGTAGAATACAGCATATTGCGTACATTTTTATAAACTTATTTTTGGAGCGATCGAACTTTGAGGTGTTTTGGAAAATAAGAAAGTTGATATGTAAATTGCTACGTGAAGGAGTCGAGAAAAATGGTACTCGGTTAATGAGGAAGTCGTGAATTACTTGTAAATTTAATTTTATACTGATGCTCGCAGGTGACTGCAACATAATTAGAAAACTTTCTTTCAAATATATATTCATAAATGTAACATATTAATATGTTATTCGACACATTATATTGTCGATGTAATGAATGTAAATGGAGGATATGCTTTTAAAAAAGGAACGGTATTCTTTAGCGCGATGGAAAAAATGAAAGTGACCGGTTAGTATGTGTTTCCTTCATTTATGTAACATTATGAAAATATCTTAGTTTTTATCATCCAATTCACTTTGTTTTTATCATCATCCTTATCTATACATTACTCAGAACAATCAGCGGAGTTAAGGCAACTGGTGTAATTAGAAAAATAGTTATCATAATTATGCCATTTCGTGCTGTTTTAATTCAAATTCAGTCAAATGTTAATATTGAATTCAAATTCTATTTTGAATTCTAGACAATCATTAAGTAATAGTTTGTAAAAGGAAGTAAGAAAAACTAAATTTAATTCATTTATTCATATACAAACATGAATTTTTGCGTTTTTGAATTTTGCCACAACAATTTTATAAAATTAAAAAAAAAACAATTTTTCAATATCTTACAATTTTGTTAATTACTTTGAATCTAAAATTCAATTGAAAATTAATGTCATTTAAAATTCTCATTCAACAATTATTTCTCTCGCAATCAATTAACTCGAACCCAGAGAAAGATTTATTTCCAGGATCAATTCCGTGTGTATACATAAACAACACGTAACAAGACAATGATGAGCCGAAGCGAAAAAAGCGTTCGTAACTCTAACGAAATAGTGCGTGTTGACGTTGATTCGTGGACAATAATGGCGAGTAGATTTGAGTCGTCGGGGATGTTGCGCGCCGTTACGTGTCCCGGGACGTTTTTGTGCGCTACAGGTAGGCAATAGACACGCTCGCGTCTCACCCTTGCTAAGAGCCGATGGTCTCTGCCCCGTTCGCAGTCGTAACGACCGGGATTTTGGCTTAGAACTGGCACTTTGTTTTTTCGTCCAGCAGCTGGCTTGTCGGTTCACTTGTCAATTATAACAATGGGGCGCGTGCCACTCCGCTGACAAAAGCACCAACAAAGGCGCCAACAAGGGCGCCCGCGCGGCCCACATATTACTCTCCAAATCCAAATCGGCCCGAGACTCTGCGTCGTCTCGTTTTTCTCTTTGACCATTTTGCCAACTTTAATCCTCAACTCGCATTTCCGCATATGTCTGCAGTGCTTTTTATACACGCACTTCATACTCGCACGGGGCAAACTGTTTTTACTGCGGCCAATAAAAATTGGACTGTAAATAATTGCAGCTTGAGATTAGTTTGACAAAACATTTGTTGGCTAACTTTATTACTTAACAAACAGTGTGTGTGTGTGTGTGTGTGAGTGTGTGGAGTAATGAAATTAATCTAAAAGGGAAATTTGCGTAGGTGGCGATTTGTTAGCCATTTACAATATACGTCGGGTTGTAATTTTGTGGCTGAATATTTGAGAGTAGTAATAATTGATTAGTTAGTGATAGCAATCATTCGTCTGGGAATTCCAGGTATGCGCCGGGCGATTTTGATAAATAATGATATCGGCTGACAATTTGTTACTTGAAAATAAACTAAGAAATAGTATGCCAAGCTCGTAATTGCGCGAAAGTCATGCATGAATGTACACGACGTATTGATGACGCTCTCTCTGTCTCGGCGTTGCAACTAGAATACCAAACCGATTTTTTCATTGTTTTTTTCACTTCCTTGCGCAATTCAAGACAGACGACAGGGAATTACATATCACTTTTTACACGTTCCATTTTCATAAACTAATAAAACCGACAAATTCATTCTCCTACATGGCAATTTGGTAAGCCATTATTTTCCAGTTGGAATAAGAACAATTACCAAACAATGTCAAAAATACTTTACTCTAGAGTGACTTACTGGAAGAGAAAGTTGAGCAATCGAGTTTGTAATAAGCGAACAATAATCATTGTACAAATAGAAACATCAAAATAAGAAATGAAGCTCTCAAAGAAATGGCGAATTCGTCATTTTTCCCCCAATTTTTCGATAAGTTTGATTTCGAGCACGTTCAATACCACTTGTACCTCGAGGGACTAGATAGTGGTCGCATCTGATAGCCACTTTATTGGATTTAGCGCGAACTATTTCTCTTGACAGTTCAGAACAGGGGTTCAGACTTAGTAGAAGAGAGATTAGTCGATCGATCCGCAGCAATAATACTTCATGAATTGTCATTAGTATCAGCCGACTAGCGCAAGAAGATGGAAAAATGAAAGGGACCGGCAAATGGATAAGGCCGAATGAGTAATGCCAATCGGAAAATCTCCAAGCCGCGACCCGTCCGAGACGCCAATTTTGGCTACATGCGAGAATCAATGGCTTTCGGGGGCAATCGCTAACTCAATCAAACTTTCTTCTTATTTGCAACGACTTTTGGATTCGCTTATCTGATGCCACTCCATGATATATGAAATTTTCCTTTCAAACTTACGTGTACGCGCATTCAAGATTTATTACCATTATTCGAGCATTGAATTAATCATTTTTCTCCCAAATAAGAAAAGGATAATGACGTAACGATACAAACTGCTGAATAGCGTACATTGCAATTTTTCAATTTCTCTTCGTTTTCATGTTACGTGTTGCAAAATAACTGTGCACTGAGAAAAACGTCATTTCTTGTGGGGTTTTGAAAATGATTTAAATATACAGTTGGGAGTAATAGCATAATCTGCTTTTTTACATAAATCATTCTAAATGTTATTCAATATTGATGTAATATTAACTATTGACGTAGGTCTTTGTTAACAAACTTTTGCCGACTGCTAGAAGTTCGGGACACAATTCTTGCGGCTGAGTTATATAGTCGAAAAGCAACGTGTCTTGTTGAAGATAAAAGCGACAATGTTCGTTTCTGCGATAAGGCAAACTAAGTAAATTGTGTGCTTCGAGCCGCTCGAGTTATGTTCTTTGTTTGCTCAAAAAGCAATGATAACCGACTTCAGTTCCCAACATTTTTGTTAGTCAACGATTCTTTACATTTTCGTTTTTCTGCCAGATTCGTATCAAAAACAAATGCAAAATACCTTCAAACAAAGTTCAGGCTTGTAAAATCTCTTTGCAAATGAAAAAAGACACACAAAGTACGCCGATAAAATAACGAAACAACATTTCAAACGATAATGACGGTATAAATTGTACCGAAGCTATTGCTTTTTTTTAAGCGCGATTACTCATCGATCGACAGATGATGAAAGATGAATCCTGTTATTACGTACATATCTTCTTAAACTCGGAATGAAAAAATTGTTGTAAGATTATCCTTATAATGCAACTGTATATATTCATTTCAAGAAAGATTTGTGTTACTCGAGACACAAGCAGACCGATCGACACAGTTCTGTGGCTACGTGCCGCCATGTTGTCACGTGCTCGGACTCGCGTAATTCGACTCTCCACTAACACGTAATCCGAGAAGTCTGCTAAAAATATCTTCTGCATTGACCAACAAGATGTACGACATTTTTATACCCCCGGTATTTGCATATTTGCTGCTCTCGCATCTTGCATTCCTTTATCGTGGTAACTCCGCATCACTTGATCCGATTTCTTGTATTCAGTAAATGAAACCCAGAAATTTAGAAACCAACAACGTTAAACCTACAAGGAGAACATTTTCCCATGGATTTACTGTAAGATATATGTCAAATTTATTCATGCCTGGAAACAAAAAAAAAAGAGTAGTTTGGAAAAATACACAGATAAGTTACGTTTAATCTATCTAGAACATTTGCTCCACTGTAACTAAATAGATAGTTTTCTAACCTATTAGTAGAGTGTTTATATAGTATATGATACGCGCAATCACTCATAGGAATTAAGACAGTTAACTCTGTATTCTATAATTTGTCAAAAGTGACAGGGTTTTAAAAATACGTCTCTATTTTACCGTTGAATCGTTATTATTTTCAGAATGAAAATAACCGGCCATTAAAATGAGGAACACAATGAACGTTTTCTTATTTTATTTTGCAATTCAAAGAATAATGATCTCGGATTTATTAATCCCCAGTTTTTGTCATTTATTTCTTTCTTAATCGACGATGAAAAACTAACGATCGAATTACTGAAATATCTTGACTGATCTTTCTACGGGTCACAATGATCTATGAGTAGCGGGGATCACGTGACAACCGAGGATAAAACGTGAATTGGTATAATACATCAATGAAACGAGTGTTCATAAAAAATAGACGCGAAAAGTCATGACAAAGGTTTCACTTATTTACGAGACAGTGGCTGAAACTTTGCCGCGACGTGATTTTGCGTTCAAAAACGAGCGCAATCGATTTCCTTAAACGCTCTTACTAAATTCGTAAAGTGGAATATCTTGTTCCGCAGATGATATGTGGCCTTCTTCTGCTGGGAAGAAAATCTGGAAAAATGTGTCGGAGCTGCGAGACATGCAGATGTCCGGTCATCGACTCGTCTCTCTCCATTGAATTTCATATCAGCGCTTAATTCGCGACGTCGCGAGCTCTTAGAAGCTGCGAAGAAACTGAACGATCGAGACTCCTATCCAGCTAGAAATTTTATCGACATTTCTGTCTGGTAGAGTCACTGTACTAAATTTAAACTTACTGTCGCGAGCCCTTTTTTCCTGTGTTCATTATTTATAAAACACTCTCAACAGCGAAGACGCTAACTCGTCTAATACCTCCATTAATTTAATTATCCATGTCGTTTTAATAATTAATTGCTACGTTGGTACTCGAGTTTCTATTTTTTGGCGGGAAAATCAGATCAACCATGTGGAAGGAGAACATATAATTTTCTTGTTATACAGATATACTTGTTAAGGTTAGAATAGCATCCTTTCGCTTTCGAGTTCAACAGTTCTCGCTTGAATTTCATCTCAAAAAGTTTCATTCCATGTGTTTCTTGATTGCTACCCAATTGAAATTGGGATTCTAATTGAAGAAATTCTTGTTGTCTCTTCACGTGGAGCACGCAATATTGAAATAATCCGAATAGCGTGAAATCGGCTGCTGTTGAAATTAAAGCAGTGCTGTAAAAATAATGAGTATTTGACAGTGTTCATTGCGTCAATCGATGTCGATGGAAGCAAAGAAGTCCATTTTATGATTCGTGAATATTCGAATTTAAGGTCTTGTCAAATTTCGCCGAACTGCCGACTCAATAAGATAACGCTGTGGGTGGATGGCACTGGCAGTCGTAGATATGCTGATTTAACGCGAAGAACGAGTCGTCGATATCCTGATTTTCGCCCGAGTGCGTCGCCTTTTCCTTTATTTTTTAGAGAAGGAGAGAGAGAAACCAAACCGGTAGCTAAAATAAGAAAAAATGGTAGACATAAAGTAGATGAAAATGAAACGACACAAAAAAAACTGGAATCGCACAATCGCTGCCTTTTTCCGCACTTCAGTTCATTCGGTTTCTTCCGTTATGTCTTTAAAAAAAAAGGAAAAAAATGTGAAAAAAGTTGAAGAAGAAACAAAGTAACGTCGCTGTAGAATGCAGCATGAAAAAAGGTTCTGTGTACCGTTGTAATCCGCGTGTCATTCATCGTAAATCTGTTTCTCTGATCAAATTTGAAGTTTTACTACATTTCGTGTAATTCTGACGGCCTTCGTTTTTTCACCGACTTCTTGGAAATGTGTGGAAATTCATGCCTTCGGATGATCGAGTGCCTAGAATTCGGGGTCTTAGGTCTCAGAAGGGAAACATTTATTCAAAAGATGACCTAGTTCAATCTGTTCTACATTGACGAACTTTAACAGCGTCAAGTTTCATAAATAAGTATCGACCGAAATTTGTGGATTCGGCAACATTTGAACAGGCGAAATCACAACGGAACAAAGAACCCCTCTGTTAGATGTCTTTTTCCTCTAACCTACTTCGGCGCTTGGGAAATATATGTTTCTACGTCTAGTCCTTTGTGACTAGCCTTGATTATATATTTCGAGGGTTCCATACGATTTTTCATCTTTTTCACATATTTTTTCATGATTGGGAACGCTTTTTAAGAGATACATGTGTCTTCAACGAACCTATTAAAAAAAGATGGAAGCAATTTAATTCGCTGTCAAGGTCACACAAGGGACCCAAGCCGAAAAACTTGTCTAACTTAACATGTAAACAAAGGGTATTCCGACACAAACCAAGTATAAACAAAGAGTGTTTATTCTAGTTTATTTACAAACGATTGAAAAATGAACCTCAAGGTCAGCGCTGTTATGGTTGTTCAATGAAAAACAAAATGTTGTTTAGAAAAAGTAGGAAACTGGTTTACGCAACGCTTCATATTTTTTCACAAAACAACAACAATAAAGGTCACCCCGTGTCATTTACAACCATACATCTTCTGTATACAAACACGGATTTCACTTTCAAAAAGCATTTTCGGCTGAAAATGCGCCGCGTGAATGTGAAAATAAAAAGAACACGTGGAGACAAAGATTTCAAATATACTGCAGACATTTCCGTTGAATTATGAGGCGCGTGGATTGGCATTGCTGGGAGCATCGAGGCGTTTGCAATTGGCGTCCTGTCTTTTCAATGTTTTTGCGTCGCGAACTGCATCAGGGCTTGCAGTAAGCCCTTTTCTTCGCTCCTGCGGGATGAATGCATAGGCTTGGAGAGCACTTGACAGCTGTCTGCAGTCGCTCCCTCCGAATTGCGTGACTCTCTTTCTTGCATCGTCGCTGCGCTTCCGCAATAGGAGGCGCGCGGGCCCCTTGTCGAAAATATGCGAGGCGCACTTCCTGGCAGCTCTTTATGCACCTCTACTACTACGCACTCTGTCTACCCGAGACAAAGACGCCGGCTGAACGAAGATGCCCGAATACGACAAATAGCCGAGCTTTCGTTACGTTTCGTTTTTTGTTTGGAAAGTAGGGTCTCTGAGATTAATGGGTCAGGGTCAACTCAACCAAAAACAACCGACATTCAATCCGTTTTTGGCTACTTTGCTGCTTGTCTGTCGACGACATTTCTAACACATCGAACCCTCGAATGTTGCTGCTTAGGGAAGAGTGTGGAAATTTTTTTTAAAAACCACGTTTGCTGTTTTAATATTACGTATACGTGGAACAATGTGTACGTATACATTACTGTTTTAACTTTACAGTGTATATCCCCTTGGTTAATTATGGACAATACGAGTGTCATTAAATTGAAATTGAGACTTCATGTGAAATAGTTATATGCGATATAACTTTTTCTTATGTAGCAAATAACTTTTGCGAGAAGTCATTTTTGCAAGTGAAGACAATTATATTTAAGGTTTGTAATTAAAATAGAAATGCGACTTTTTTATGTATGCGTTTTGACTCGAAGAATCGTTGGAGTAAAATTGCTTGTAATAATCTGGTGACTAATTGAACTCGAATCTGAAATGGAACCGAAGTCTAAATTGCTTCATTTTATATTTCTCGTTCGTTTGAAGAACAATGAAGCTGATGATTTTATTGACTATTTAATTTGTTAGTTTATAGAAAGTATGTTTCTAGATTTGCACCAGCGATTGTTCGAGCGAAACGGGATAACTTTCTCATGGCGTGATTATGCGTCGCTTGCGATGAAAAAAATTACAACAATTGGCAGAGAACAAAATGATTCATCAGCACGGTTATCGAAAATGAGGTTTTCTCGGGAGAGAGCGACGTGGCGGTAATTAAACAAAGGCATTCATTAGGCAAATGCGATTGTGATGTCTAGCTGTGCGCGCTGCTTGCTTACAATTTCTGCACAGAAATATGTGTTGTTTGTGCACGCTCCTAAACTTCCGGTACCTCAAACACCTGCTTACCAAAACATCCAGTTGATTGCGTCTTGCGTGAATTCTATTTTTAGAACATGATGGTACTACAAACATATATAAAATATATATAAATTAACAACAACCGGAACAATGTTTTCAATTACAAAAAGTAACAACATTACAAAACACAGTTCCACCATTTAAAAGTCTGTCATAGTATTTATTACAATAAACAGTTGAACTAAACAAAGTTGTTTCGCTGTTAATAGTAAAGCAATAACTTTGAAACATCCTTTTTTGCTGCGTTAATGGAATTCAGAATTTATTAAATAGTTCAAGATAAAAAGTACTCGAACATGTTTTGAAGTTCAGGTTTAGCTGTAAATAATATTTGAATATATAATAATATCGAAACTGATAAGTTGAACGCAGCCAACTGGAATACGAGCTCGATAAGCCTTCGTTTGGGACGGTTGTTCAGGTCTGCGTGGCGCAGCTCGACAGACGCCCGTGAAATTCTTGGCTTCTAGCGAAGTTCGCGGGTGGCCCGGCCAAACAGCCGCGCTTTTTTGCATTTATCGCTCGCTCTCGCAAGCTCCCCCTTCGCTTCTCCACCCTTCCGCGTCGCTGACCCTTTTTTATTTGCCATCCCGCCGAAGATAACGCACGTCAATAGTCAAAACATATTTTTCTGTGTTTCTCTCGGCGCTTTGTCCGTCCCGCTTACACAAGCTTCAACATTTATTTTCACTTTTTCGAACTTTTTCCCAACTATGTAAATTTCACCCAGACACCTTGGAAAAAACATCGTTACTATGAAATGGGGGGAAAAAAAGTAAAGACAAATAGACGATATTTAAAGCACTAGAAGTAATAAGATTAGAGAGAAAAATTTTAGTTGAATTCATTTGAGTGTGTTTTTGTTTTTTCACGTTATTTCTCTTTTATCTTCAAAAGGTTAATAAAACATTTTCATTTACAAATTCGACGGTTGAGACTTTGATGGACTTCGGAGTATTATATTACTTTTCTCGGGGCTGTGCGTCCTAAGGCTTCAGAATTGAATGAGCGAACATTCCTGAACTGTCTGTTTTGGCGCAAATCGTGATTATGTGGCTTTTGGAACATAATCTGCAAATGGGTTAGTGGAGATGAGCCGGTGCATATAATGTCACAGTCTGAGACATGTATAGAGATATACGATGGTATAATATATAGAGATATAGAGGACGCTAGACAGAAGCGCCTAATAAATTGCAGATTTTCCGTTAATATTCTTCGAATAAATTACATTTTGCTGCGTATACGACATCAATGTTGCACGTGAGAAAGTCGCACAGCGAGTAGATTATTATTGAAATTACACGAATTTGTTGCAAATTATACTGTGTAATATCAACGAGAATGTCATAAACAGCGTCCACTTTACGTCCATTGCACACATTGGAAATTAATGCCAATAATTACGTCGCTATTGATTTTTACATCGCGGATTTATAATCGCATACGTCGATTTTCTCCTCGCTGGATATTCAAATCGCTAATTAGCGGGAATCAATAACTAATTTTTTTCATCGACGGAAATTTAATTAAGATGAAACTCCATAGTCTCTCATTCTACAAAGTAACACTTCGTTTGGACATATTAAATGAGTTATTTCTTGGAACATTTCAACAGAGAGTGACGAGAAAAAAATGGTTTATTAATACGATGTCGAAAAAGTGGCTGAAAAAAAATGTTCTCATTAGTATATGACAAGTTAAAATTCATTTGGAAATTAGCGACAAAAAAGGTCCGCTCACAAAGAAGCGTTTCGAGATATCGAAGAAAGATTTGGTCGTAAATAAAAAGCGCTGATTAAATGAATTAAACATTCATTTTCATAATCACTTAGCGACGAGTTCCACGAGACGAAGCAGCCGAGGTCGCGGCGATCGCATCGCCCGTTCCTCGAATCCTCGTAAAACGTCTGCGGGAAAGCAGCATTTCCTGCGCTCGAGCGACTTGTGAATGAAAATTTCGAGGTCAAGCGGTCTCGCCTCGACCACGATTTACGCGCTGTTTCAACATCCTTTTCTCTCCCACTCGGCGGCCCGCTTGGCTCTTTCTCGTTCTTTGAACACCAGCGCGCAACTTTGCTGACAAAGAAAACACGATAAATCCCGAAACACGAGCATCAAAACGTCATTCCGAAGCACGAATAACAAAGCCCAGAGCGCAAAAGAAACTCAAAACGATTATTTATGAAACGACGACAAAAAGTCATTTTACAAAACATTTTTCGTAACGCTAAATAAATCAAACTTTTTGCCGCACTCGCAGCTAAGCGCAAGCGATGATTTCTGCTTGCGAAAGATTGTCATCTGGTGAGTGAATAAAATGTTGAAATTGCGCTTGATAAATGGTTCTCTCGATGCCCGAGATGGTTGCGCGGCGCAACGTCGCAAAGATACAAGTCTGCGTTGCAAGAGTCGCTTGTCAACGACCTCCTTCAAGGCAGCGGAGTTAGCCAGCGACTTACGTAAGCCGTAACACTGAGAGACTGTCTCGTAGTAAGTCTTCGGTTGCTCGCTCGGAGACTGCTATTTTCGTCCAACTCGAGCAAGTGCCTTGAACTCCGACACTCGTGACACTTTGCGCGATCCCGTTCGATGTTCAAACCCAGCCAGGCTCCGGCCAATTAACGCCAATTTGTTTTACTCAAACACGAAATCGTTTAACGCCATTTTCTCTCACCCACTCGACTATTTTTTTCTCCGCTCCCGCTCTCTCCCCCCACCCCTTCCTCCATTTGTGTGGTTATTTATCGATTTCTCTGCAAAGCCCATTTTTTGTCGTCAATTTATTTTCCATCAGAAATAATTTGATGGATAGACGCAATGCAATATCGACTGATTAATAAAAACGCCAAATTGAAAAATAATTCGTGCTCGAAATTCTGCGCCCAATGGCTGTGGCTTGATGCGCGCACGTGTAAGTACACGACGCTGTTGCCATTTGTACGTAATGTACGGAGACTGGGCGATCGGCGCGCTGGCGTGTACGTGCCGAGGGCTACGTCATCGCGAAAGCGTGATAACGTTTCAATTACTCATGACTGTTCTTGCCTGCTATGCGCTAAACAATGATAACAATAAGAGCCCTCAGGACGTTTTGACGAGCAGTAGACCGCGATACCCAAATGAAACATCACAACAGACATTGTTGTCTCATTTATCTCCCAACTTTCATATTTGACAAATCACATTTACATATTTCAGAATTCGGCTTTAATCTTTAGCTAACTATTTAATGTTCCAGATATCACACGAAAATAAACTTTGTTGCAATATCATGTTGTAATTATTAAACAATTTTTTCTGTCTATTTGTTCTCTTTCTTTTTTTTTTTTTTTTTTTTCTTGGACTGCAATTGTTATTGGTTAAGGATGAAAAATCGCTCAAATTTTTTTCCCAGCGATAGGCGATTTGTTATCTCATTCATTTACCGACCGCGCTGGAGCTGCTGCTCTCATTTTCTTGTCGTAATTTGCGTCACGTTCGCGAGGAGACGCTCAGCTTCGATTTACGATGGAAGCGCGCGTCTCCTGCCGGGTCTTGGCCTCGCAATTAGTCTTCTTGGGTGCTGAAAAAGCATCGCTACAACGTCGCAGACGCGAAGGACGAATCGTGCTGTGTCTGCGGAATCAGGTCGCCACTGCGACTACACGATACGCTTATTTTCTTTCCAGACGCTTGATACAAATTTACATTTTTTTCTCCGTCTTGAAGTACTGGCGAAATGCAACTTCTTGTCTTTCCAGCTTGCAAAAGTCGGAGCAAAAAAATGAAAGAGAGAGAGAAGCTGAATTGAAAGCAAACAATCATAAAGTGTGCTAGAGAAAAGGACAACAAATGATCAGTCGAAACGAATGTTTGGGAAATTATAATAATTTGTATCTTCATTTTGATAAAACGAGTAATTGAATTTAATTACTTTCCATTAAAACTTGATCTCAGTTAATTTAATATGCTTGTTTTACTTGAATTGTGCATTTTAATTTCTGCGAAATTAAGACACATGTTCGTTCTGTTTATTCCCTTACAAGAACGACTGATTCGTTATAATTTAATATGACGTATGATTTTGAACGCAAACTTGAAAGTATTAAGTATGAGATGTCTTGGCAAAACATTAGCGAGTTATCAAACACAGCTTGTGACATTCTAATAGAATTTGTACGTCATTAAGCTGAGTAACCAGCCGTGATAGAAGGCGATACGAGTTACGTTCCCTTGTGAGGGACAAAACTCGGATTTCCATGCGAAAATTTCAACTGCCGTTTGCAATCGAATTGGCAGCCATTCGCAACGTCGTCGGCTTGGCCCAGAATCAAAACTTTTCTCCCTCGAAAGATGCCGCTGGAATCGAGCGCTCCGACCCTCCATTTGAAAAGCACGAAAAAACGCGCTCCACTTTTTTTTCTCTTCTTACTCGTTCGTGTTTTGTTTTCGCGGTTAGCAGTTTTTTTCGCGCAACGTGACCGTGCTGTTGGTTGATCAAACAATAGACCCTCTGATTACGCTTGGAATCGCGCTGTCAAAGTTAACCTCTCGAGCTCTTTGTACGCTAACCTTCTTGTTCGACAAGAATTTTTTGTTTTCGTTCGCTTTTACCGAGTGGCTCCTCCAAATGGCCGACACGCTGGGAAATTGGTCCACAATGAAGAGACGATCCACACAATACATCGCTACTATCGCGGGTTATTGTCCCTGCGTGTGTTTCCTTTTACGCCGCACGTCATATTCTATGTCATTTCATTTCGTTCCTTTTTTTTATTTCACTTCACGTCGGCATGCTCAACACATGCTCGAACAACTTTGCCGGAAAATACGTCGCGTAAAATGTCTAATGCCGAAAAGCTGCTCGTCAGTTACATTTTAACATTTTAACAAATACAATAGCACTTTTTGTCGCAAACAAACTTGTTTATTATTAGGGAATTAGTTGTTTAATCAAATTCTCAACTGTTGCATATTTAATGTAATGTTGTTTTTTCTTTATCACAGTGAACCTTTCTGTTGATTGTTATTTTTGGTGCAGCTTGTCTGGGAGGCTTTTGTCTAGGGTGCGCTCTGGGTTGGAGCGCCCCAGCAACAGCGCTACTCAAGACGCAGTACAACTTCAATGACTTTGACATCAATTTAATTGGATCCGCTTTTCCGGTCGGCGCGGCTCTCGGTGTAATTCTGGTGGCGCTGATAGTCGATTGGATTGGAAGAAAGCTCACGATGATATATCTGGTGCCGCCGTTTTTCGTCGCCTGGCTTCTCATAATCATCGCGGAGTCCTCGCTCCAGTTGTACGTCATTGGTCGATTTCTAACTGGCGCTTGCGGCGGCATGTTTTGTGTCGTGGCGCCTATGTACGCTGCGGAAATATCTGAAAAGGAAATTCGAGGTCCTGAGGAATTGTACCCAACGTCACATATATTTTATCCATAAAACGACACTTTCTCATGGTTTCATTTCCTTTGAATATTAGGTATTCTGGGGGTCTTTTTCCAGTTGCTTCTGGTGATAGGAATACTTTACGCATATTGCGCCGGCTTCACGGATGACGTCGTCAAGATCACAGTCTATTGCAGCGTTACGCCGCTCGTGTTTGGAGGCTTAATGGCGTTTATGCCAGAGAGTCCGCTGTTTTACATTCTGAAAGGCAACGAAGAGGCTGCTAGAAGATCTCTCAGATATTTTAGAGGCCTCGATTATGACATTGAACCAGAGATCAGTGACTACAAAGTAAACACACGCTTTACAATAATATTCTAAAACAAAAACATATAAATTAAAGCATCGATGTTAAACAAACAAAATACAATTTCCCATTTGACAATTAACTTATAAAGTTTTATGTTCGTACTTCCAACCAAAGAGTATTGAATTTAAATTTGTTCGAATGACTAAATAGTGAAATTACACTGCCAAAATATTTGTTATTTAATTTCACAAAGATTTGTACTTAGAAATTTTATTTGAAATAGTCAACTCTCTTCAATGAAATGTTTATAAAGTGAATAAACAATTGATTATTTTTGAGACGTATTGCTAAATTGACAGACAGTTACAAGTTCGGAAAAACTGGATTTGGCGATGCTAAAGAAACGGCCAGTTTTGAAATGTTTTGGTTTGGCGTATGGCTTAATGGCGGCGCAGCAGCTGTGTGGCATAAACGCGGTCATTTTCTACGGTGTGTCCATCTTCGAGATGACGGGCGTTAAAATGGACTCGCTCGTGCAGAGCGTGATTTTAGGAGTGGTACAAGTAGTCGGCTGTGTGGCGTCTGCCGCCTTAATTGACAAGGTTCGTGTACTCGTACGCCTATTTAATGTATTCTCTGTTCCACTCGAACCTCAGTCTCATTAACCAAATTTCACAGTTGGGTAGGAAGATTCTGATGATCCTGTCCGAAGGCATTATGGGCATCTGCTTGCTTGCTCTAGGCTCATTTTTTGTCATCAAACAAGTCAATCCACAAATCATCGAAGACATTAGTTGGATACCAATCACTGCTTTAAGTGTGTACATCCTGGCGTTTTGCCTTGGTGCAGGTGAACTCTCGTTTAATATTTTTATTACAATCTCACTTTTTCTCTGACTTGGGGATAAATATTTATTTTCATTTTGTTGAATTCAGGTTTGAATATTGTATTCAATTAATATTATCTATATTGTTTTTTATTGCGGTTAAACGGGAATTTATCAATAATTATTCTGAAACGTCGTATTGATAAATAAACGTGATAGCGGTGTTTTGTGAAAATTTATTCAACTACAATCTGAAATCTCGTGTTTAACGATTGGCCTATCAGTTTATTTGTCGCAATGTACTGGCATTTGTTTTGCAAGTGAAAAATGCATTTTGTAATAATGATATAGATTATTATTGAGTTAATTCTTTTGTTCACGCGAGTTCTGTTAAACATTATATTCATCATTGAATAATTGCAAAGTAGTTTTGTGTTCATGGTAATTGTTTTTTATGACTGTACTTTAATTTTGAAGGAAATTTGGAATTCAAATTTCAAAATTTAAATAATTTCAGTAAATTTTCCATCACTCAACGAGCCTTAAGTGGCGATTGATAATCTGTTCTGTACACTAAAATATGGTTTTAACGAGATCGAACTTGTTCTTTAAGAGGGTCATTGAATTAAGTATGAAATATAAATTAAATGAATAAAAAAGTGAATATAAATGTGTTCCCTCTTAGGGCCGATACCTTGGGCGTATATGGGCGAAATATTTCCGACCAAATTGAAGGGCGTCGCGTCGTCGAGCGCGGCGTTCTTGAATTGGACCCTCGCTTCAATGGTGACAGCGACATTTGACTCCGCAGTGGCTGCCACGAGCACCGAGGTTGTCTTCTTCTTCTTCAGCGTCATCTGCTTCGTTAGTTCGGTCTTCACTGCTATCTGCATGATAGAAACCAAAGGCAAAACGTTTGTCGAAATCCAACGAAAATTTAACCTTGAAAACATCTGAGATTAGTTTTTCTTCTGTCAAAATTGTCATTTTCAATGCAATACATTGAAATATAAAACACTCAAATTGGCATGACTTTTTTTACTTATTTTTCTTATTTTTCAGTCACAATACAAACAATTAATATCAAACATGTTATAAAAATAAAATTACTCGAAAAGAAACAATCGAATTTTTGTTATAAAATGAAAATTTTAACAATTTTTTTATAGATTTCATTTTTCTTTAATGAGTTTTCCTTGATATTAATTTCCTTACTTTGAAACAAATTCCAAAACTTCTGAAGGATAAAAAACTGGTTGAATGTTTAACGAAAATAATCAAGTTGCTTCTGGAAGGGAATGAGTTTGAAGGCAGATTTCTTTTCAAAAGTGATCCTACGAAACATCGACTGGATTACATCCGCGCAAATGTGACAAGCCGATAAAATACGTTGGGGAAGAAGTTGCGTTGCCTCGTCAATAGTAGCGCGCAGGAAGAACACGGATTTTTTCGGTGCTTCGAAGCTTCGTATTCGTATTTGCAATACGTCTGTTTATTACCATCGAGCAATTTAGAACTCAAAGTTTGCAAACATCGTTTTCTTAAACTCGTTCGATTAACATACTTTTTTGCGAAAAAAATTGGTTTCCATTAAAAATGCAAATATGAATCTGTAGCTTCTCAGGATATTCATAATATATATAACACATTGATTTATGGCTGGTACAGCTTATATACATGTTTCCTTATAAGTGATTTGCTTCTATGCGACATGAAGTACAGAATGAAACTCATATACGTAGCAAATATATAATTAACTTAACACAAATGCGTCGTACTTAATAGCATAAATAAAATTCGAATTCTGACGCGATTCATTGAAGATAAGAATTATAAATTGATATCGATCAGTTGTTAAAAATGTCCAGTATAGCATCGTTAATAAAAGCATAATTGATGGTGTCTATTAAGGTTATCAAATTTTCAATTAAACTTGATTCGGTTAGTTGCAATTAAAAATATTCACTAATCTTTTCCATTAAGACTTTATCTCAAATATCAGTTCATTATGATGAATGATGTGAAAAGTATTAATCGAATGTGTAAACATGGAGCAATTTTTGCAGCGCAATAAATTCAATGACAGGCGAGTTTGATTACAGGGATAAGAGAAACAATAAATTGACGATCTGCTCAGAGTCGTAAATATATCCAGAGGAAAGCCGGAGAAGCGGGGCGTCGTTTTCGCACGAGACGCGACGCGCCAAATAGGGTTAATGCAAATATATTTGTCGAGTATGTGGCTGCTTTCATCGATTATGCAGTCGGATTTATATTTATGACGTGAATCGGGACAAAGAGAGATTCATCGATTCGCAATCGGGGCTTCTTCGAGCCGGGTTTATCTTTATTCTACTTCCTCTTCCTCGCGCGCAAACTGTTTTTTTCTGTAACGCGTCGCTCTAATCTACACTGCCGTTTTCTTCATTTAGATAATATCGCAAACGTAGTTGATACTAATTTCCATGAATGAATATCTCGTTTAGATAAGAGTGAAAAAAAATATCAAATATATTGCTTAGTCGTTTGCTTCGTTACTTTTGTCCTCATTATAACGACAAATTTGAGTTCTATAAAATCAACTCTTTCTGTGCAAAGTAACAACGGTAAACTAATAAAAAAAATATGTGCCTCCAAATTCCGAGCGATAAAAGCTATTCAAAAAAGAACATTTAAATTAGAATTAGTTGAAATGAAACAAAGCAGAACTTTGCTTTGCGTTCCGTCAGCGTTTAGCAGACGTTTGAAGTAAAAAGGTCTACACGACTGCGCGGTGACTCCCCTAAAAATGATTATTCAAAAATAAAACAAAATCGGCGGTGCGTACAAGCGTTCCATCTGAGTGCGAAAAAAAGTAATAAACGAGTGGGTGGGTGTGTGGCGCGGCTCGGCAATGGATAAAAATGGGAATTAATTTGGGGGACCGGCAACTCTGCTTAATAAAACGGACTGGAGTGCGTGCGTTGCGGCGCACAGTCATTGTGGTTTAATTGATGCGAACGCCGGCAGAGGAGCGGTCGCGCGTGGTCTGCTCGTTAGCGGGCTTCGGCCGCGACTCGCGTTGCGGCTGCTCGGTTCTCACATACATTTGGTCGTGCGGCCACGAAGCCGCTGCTCTTACTAACTTACTTGCGTCTTTCAGTCTCGTGCGCCGTCAATGGGAATCCACGCTCGTTAGCAAACAGAAGCTTGTTTTATTCATGTCGAATGTGTTTCTTAAACAATCGTGCGCAAAAAAAATGGATGCCCAAAAAATAGACAACTGCGGCGGTTTCTCACGCCCGAGCGAGACGAGCAAAAAGCTCGGGGGCAAAGCGCGCGCGCGCGTGCAAACGCGGCCCGAAATCGAGTGGCAATCATTTGCTCGCCACATGTATCGCTGGGACAAAGACGGATAGGTTGACTGATGTGTGACCCGTAGCGTTGCAGTCTTCCTTAGATCCAAGTGTGCGACGACGATTGTACGCTCCTTCAATTGCCAGCCCAGCGACAGTTGCGCTGATCGAAATGTGATCCCGCTGTATTTCAGCTCGCACGACTTATTGTAAATTACATTGTACAACGGAGAGCCTTTGTTTACGACGCAGTTCCGCCGACCTTCGGCGGGTTTCGTATTGTACAACCCACACGTAATCCGCATTTCGAGACTCCGGATGACTCGGCGACGCGCGCGCGCGAGCTTTCTCAAGCGTCTTCGGGAGAGGCCAACGGCCTACACTTTGGCACGTTCGGCACACAACGCCAAATCACACTTCTTATTTTCATATTCCCAGAATGATTTATACAAAAAGCTACGGTGCAGCTACGATACAGCTCAAATGTCAGTCCAGGCTGTTTCTTCCCTCGAGTCAAACTCGGAACGTGTTTTTACGGTTCTGCTTAAAGTGTTTTAACAGCAACTAGAGCCGATAGGTATATTTAAGTATTACATAATTTATGTTACTTAATGTGGGCAGTTCATCACTGTTTATTCAGCAAGAGGTATAGTTTATGTAGAAACTAAATGAAGATAGATGTCGCTGTTGGAAAGCGATTTTAAAAAGCGACATCTATGTGTTGTACTTTCATCGTATGATTTGATACTCGTGTCGCAGTTATGACACACTTTTGTCAACACACAAAAGCGCTGAAGAAACTAATTTCTCTCCGTCTCTTTCTATCGCGCAATCTTTTATCTCTCATTGAAATACGAACTGCGCCTGAAACAAATTATCTCTCTCCCGATACTTGAATGGGCAACGTCGGCGCAATTTGATTAACATTTTTTCCTCTTGCGGACAACATTGTGTGCAATCGGAGAAGTATCAATAGGCGCAGCATTGAAGTCAGTGTACATTCCAGTTTGTTTGTAAATGGGAATTCCTGCCACTTGACTGGCGCGCGCATAATTCATGCGAAGTCAGCGGGAGAAGCGCGTCTGATGTTGGAATCAGCAGCGACCCATCGAGCGTGAAATGAAATAAAGGCGCGATAACGAGATCGCGCGCGCGCGCGCGCTCTTCGTCGCCATCGACTTAGGAGAAAAGCACCGCGATTAGTCCGGCCGCGATGAGATCAAGATGCGCAGACACACACTGTTCGTCATCATTCATTGGGTCTGCGTTATCTCTCGGCAATAAGATAACGTCGATACTACGGGCCTACACACGTGCTATCGGCGATCAATTACAGCTTCTCAAAAGCTTGTATCACGTCTGACAGTTCACATCTGATTGATATTTTTATGCAAATGAGTCTCACATACTTTTATACACGAACAAACAGTAAAAATGCAGAGGGAAAAAAGCGAAAAAGGGAGGAAAATTGGGTTACGGCATTAGCATACGCGAGCGACATTTAAACTCATTATGTCACGCGCGTGTCTGTAATGACAAGTTAGCGCTGAGCGATATTTCCATATCAATTAAATGATAATACGATCTCGAAAGTCGACACTGTTGGCAATTTTTGTCCGTCCGTTTTCACCGCTCGTCGATGTGCTTATTTGCATGTAATTGTTCTGCTCAATCATTCGACTATTACTGCGTTTATACTTTCTAACCGACGTCTATAATTCAAGCAGATTCAAATGAAATTGCGCGAAGAAATCGTCACCGTGTGTTTCACTTAATCGACGCAAAAAGTATGAATGCAGATTAGCGCGGCTTAATTATGCGCAAACTCGGGGCCAAACGTCACGGCTGCGCGATAACGAATCGCGTTCCGGTCCTCACACAGCCTCATAACTCAAGCGTAATAATCTATAAATTTGTGGCGCGTGTAATTATTAAGATGTTCGAGTGGCATGTTGTTTGATTACAAAACAAAACGATGAGCCGAGGCTGATTTACGACGCGCCGTAACTTCTGCCGGGACAGTTCGCGCGGCTCGCATTCCTTTTTCATAATTCGCTCGCTCGCCGGCGGTTTCGCCCGTCGCGCTCTTGGACGCGAGCTATCAATACTTATGCAAATCTGCCGAAGGGATATTCCTGTTGGGAGCTCGGCACCCATTTCTCGACCGGTTCATTGCATCGTGTAAAGCGCGATGCAAAAAGCATCGCGTGTAGCCTCCGATAGGTTGCGCCGCTGATTTACAGCGAGACCCGCGATATTCTGCCAACCGGTTTACCAACGGTTAGTCGCACGTTTTTATACCTCGAGCCGCTTATTCCAGTCTGCTTTGCGATATAAGTTAATTTATAGAAACTTGTACGCTTTAATTCGAACCATTAACCGATGTTTTGTTCGTGTCATCGTTATTTCGATTAACTTCGATCCCCTTTTTATACAATTTGTGTCAGATGGTGTGTAGAATATTTTCATCATTTCATTGATTCTCCGATATCAAAATTGATTTCCATTCATGACACAGACTGTATATAATTGGCCCCATTTTCCCTAATTCAGGGTAAACAATTTTGTGTATCATTTTCTTACACAAAAGAACGTAACTTCATCAGCATGAAATTAACCCAATGGTCAATTTATTTTATGACTTATTTGAAGCGCCAAATTGGGTCAGCTGTCATTGATAAATTGACACACAACTTGTTAATGTCCGAAACATTTACCTATTTTTACACACTTTTCTATCTGATATGTTATCTATTTATCTTGTACATCTAATCAAACAACGTGAATATCATATAAAGTTTATTTATATGATATTCAAAAGATTTTTATATCTCCTTTCTCTTTGCAAATTCGGAATTCGGATTTTAAAGGGAGGAAATTGTACAGAGCTGAAAAGGGAATAAACTGTTGAACACGAAGGAAACGAAAGCCGGACATGAGTAGATGAGACAGTGGCTGGCAGGGAAACCAGTTATCAGACGCATTTTTCTCCAACGATTACTGCAAAACGAGTCGCGTCGCTTTTTTCGTCTTTCGAGCGGTCGATCAATTAAATGAATTCAACGATCGACCAGCCAACTAATCCTCGTTCGTTATGTGTGTTTGCTTTTCTCTTTTTCTTCGTCGATTCTTTTTGTTCGCGATAACGGTGCTCGTTATGTCGTTTATTGAGTCGTTTTCTATTCGAGATGACATTCAAAACCGCAAGCCGCACCCGATACGATGATACATATTTGTTGGTTAACAAGTTGTCGAGACTCAGCCACCTTTAATCATCCAGTGCTGGATCGGGCTTTTCAAAAAACGACCGAATTATGCTCCGCTGATAAGCACGTCAGCAGCAAAAGCACATTATCATGGAGGCTCTAGGTTTGAAGAAATTCATTTTTCGAGGGACAAATTGCCTCGACACGAATTGTATGGCTTACTCGGTTTCTTTGTACGGCCATGCGAACCGGCATTTGTTTTTTCTGCGTAACTCAGAAAGAAAAATCGACATTGGATATTGCATTCCCAATCCTGAGATGTATTTACTGATTGTAAGTTGTTAGTATTCAATGTCTGAAGTTGTCGTCATTTTTTTGTTGTAGGTAAGCATGTGGAACAACGTTGACATCGATTTGGTGTAAAGCAGCAATGGCGCCTGTATGGAGTAAAGTACACATAAATAATTTTTTTCTCAAATTATAAAATACTTTTGTGATATATACGAAAGGATACACTGAGAACAATTTCTACTCAAATTTTCTATACTTTATAGTAAACGAGTTATCGAGCTCAAAAATGGGTAAAAATTGCTATAATTAAAGTAAAAATACACATTGAAACAACTTTTTCCTACAAAGTATGGTATTTTTTTTAATTTTTGAGCTTTATAATCTGATATGGTCTCGTTGTAATACGTTTTAAATATTATTTTATTATATGGTGTGTTGAATTTGAAATGTTACAAGTGAATATATCAAAAACTACTTATTATATGAAAATTTGAAGCTGAAAATCTATTATTTTGTTGGCTAAAAATCAATTTAAATAATTGAATACTGCAAC
>JABFQD010000060.1:0-43889 GCA_022817045.1 Psix sp. ZL-2020
AAAAGCGCCATACGTTAAAATTTCATGCAACAGATATGCTATAAAATATATATAAATATATCGAATAGATACATTTCTATATGTGAGCTATGAAAAGGGGAGAAGTTGTATTATGTGATTGTGTTAAAAAAAGTTTGATGGCAAGTACGCAGTGACAGCAAATTTGTCTTGATGCAGCATTAGATTTTTCCGTGTTGCAACGCTGCTCTAATATACAGCACAGTATTTACAATACACACGATGATTATGAAAGCCGACATTCACCCGAGCACAAAACAGTATTTTGCGTGATAATTAGAATAAATGCAACAAAAATGAGTGTCTCAGAAAGCGCATAAGATTCCAAACAACATAATAACCAAACATTTATTATTCTTTTCTCATAAAACCCAATTTAACGGAGCTATTATAAAAAACAAAAACGAGAGAGAAGGATGGCAAATGATGAAAAAGTTGTGCCCAGACAGAGACAGTGCGAGCAGCCAGAAAGAAAGAGAGGGGTGGAAAAATAGTACGTCTCCGCAGAACGGTTTGCCGCAGTTGACATTCTTGCACGTGCAAATTAAAAGCGGAATCCATCATCTTTAATAATGTTCTTGCGGCGGAACAGAAGCTGGTATTGTGTTGCGCGATTTTCGCGACTTATTTACTCGGGCGCGCGCGCGCGCGAGCGCAATTTCGGAATAAAATTAATTTATCGCACTCAAATGAGAGAAGCAGAGAAGAGTGCTTGGAAGCCGATATTGCCCGGCCAGCGGTTCCAAATTGCACGCCTCTGTTTTCAAGTTTTTGCTAGCGAGATCTTTTGAAAGAATACTCGAGGACAAAGTGTATTCAAGTATCATGACCGACCGCGCCCTTGCGCTTGTGACGCTCGATCCAGCCACCCCAGTTGCCCAATATAGCATAGGTATAACGCAGGTACGCCTTATTTTGCTCGACGCGCGTTGTTTTACGATGCCGTTGCTCGAGAAAATCGCGAGATGCTGGCCTCGTTTTGGCCGCGCCAAAAAATTGTTATTAATTATTCCTGTGTGCGCGCGCGCACGAGAAATAAAGCGCGCAAAACAAGCCCGCTTTTTTATCCCATTCTTTGACGCTACAAAATGCGACTCGACGTAATTAGCGGAAATTTAATTAACTTTGTACACGTGTTTTCGGCGCCGAATCAGTTTAAATAATACGCCGGGCCAACAAAGGGCCAACAGCTTGCGTGCGATTTAGTTTTGATTGCGCTGCTTTTTCGGCCTTCCCGGCCACGTATTGAAATCAGCTTGAATGCTTACAAGCGCTAATAATAACATCGCTCATTCAATGCTCGTTCGGCTCCGACTGTGACAACTGGGCGCGGCTGATCGCAAAAAGCCGCACAAATGCGCTCGCGCTTTCTTTTCTAATGTGCATAATCAAGCCGAATAAGGATCCACGAAAATGACATGCATTCAGAAAAACGTCAAAGTTTACCATGTCCTCGATACGGATAATGACGGATCTAAAAAGTCGATGCCAATTTTTCGTGCCATCTATTTGCATTTACGGTTTTCTGCTTTGGCTCATTGCTTGAAACGTGATTGTTTTTTTGGATACGATACACATCGTCGAGCGAGACTAGGATTGAGAAAAAAAAAGTTCGATCCCACTCTTTGGCTGTAAGTTGAGCAGGGTGTTACGCAAACACCTTTCTAACCACCGGCGAAAAATTAATATCTCGAGTACGAACGAAAATGTGCTTTTAGTGTTTTGAAAACGTAATTATCTCGTTTTAGATGAAATGAATACTAATGTTGGCTTCGTGTAACGAATTACATTTCTTTGATATGAATTTGACATTTTATTCGACGGTTTTACTCATTTAGAGTAGCACACTGCAAAAATATAAGTGTTTCAATTTGAAAAGTTTTTAAAAAAGAGCTGTTTTTAAATTTGAACATGGCGGATGTTCAAGTGTTTTATACACTTTACACTTTATTCAAGATGACGTGTTTCGTACTTTTTAGATAAATTAACTCGGTTTGATTGAACGTACTTTGTCGAGTGTAAATAACGTTCATTTGTCAAAAAGATACGAAACGATGGTACATTGAAAATAAGAATGAATGTTTTATTTAATGAAATGAATATGACATTTAGTTATCTCTCACCATAAACATTAAAGCCTTCAAAAAAGTTGCATAAAAGAAATTAAATAAAGGAAAAATAATAAAACTTCATAACGTATTTCGCACGAAAATTGATCTCCAAGTGCGTTCAAAACGTAAATAAAGTTTTTTTCCCAAACACGATGAAATCAAAAAAGTATGAAATGTAAACTCGTATCTTGATAAAAATACTCTGCCTGACAATACAACGCGACTTTGATTTCTCTGGTTGGGTTATAAACAGATGTAAAAAATTCGCAATATCCTCTTAACGAAAAATATCGATTTGCTAAAAACAGTCATTAAGGACATTTTTGCGGTGTAAAATTACTCTTAAATATAAATAGCTAAAACATTAAGGTTCTTTTAAGAAAACAGAAATGGTTAGACAATATCTTGATATCATCGGAAATGCCGTATTACTCGTAAGAAATCTGATATTTTCATTATAGAAAGCTTACTTGAAATAACGCAGAGCTTCTTGCGAACCTGAACTCCGTTGAGAAAAGCGAGCGTATTCAAATGACGGAGCACTCAGGTACAAAGTAAACTCGTACAAATCAAACGGATTCGTAAATGAACAAAAAAGGGAGAAAAAGCAGCAAATCAGCGGCCACGCTATTGGTGTAAACGAATTGCGCGTGATTGCGCGCACCATACAAATGATCCGTTGGCCGATTGGGTTTTCTCCTTGAGGTACTTTTCGGGTCGCCAGGGGGAACGGACAAAAATGCGAATATAATATCGGCGAAAAATGTTGGCGAAACAATAAAAGCGAAGTGCCCGTCGAAGAAAATGGAAGATGCGCGATTCCAGGTGTGTGGTGATGTGTAAAATTTTGCATCCTTTGTCGTGTTCGTTTTTATCCTTTGGATTGGAGCTTGGAACGATCCCCATTTGAAGTGGGTTATAGCGCGGCAGATTCTAGACACGAAACTCCCGAGCTTTATTCCACGGAGGGATGTTCTGTAACAGAAAACGCAAACGTCAATCGGGTTCGCGTAACTAGCGAAGGTCGTATATGGTGTGGCGCAATAACGCGCGTCCCATGGGGATCCGTCGAAGCATCAGCAGTGAAAGCCGTGGGATCGATTTTTCGCGAGGGACTATTATGGCTCCGTGCCGGAGCCACATGGCAAAATAAATTAACCGGGAAATAACGCAAACCACTATAGTCGCTGACACATGCCATTGCGACGAGGGCCAGTCATTTCCGGCTAAATTGCGTCGCGTCAAACCTCCACGGAATTACAATCCGTCATCGTAATCCGTCGTTACGCTAAAACATTACACCCTCATATGCACACCTCCGGACTCCTCCTGGGCTCCACGTTTACGACCTATTACACCCGACGTAATGTACTGTCCCATAAAATAAAGTGCTTGTATTAGCTCGCGAATTCCTAGTGTAATCTCCAGTTTTTATCACGCCCAATTCAGCTCCGTCGATTTATAATAACTCTGTTTTTGTTTAACGCCGAACATCCTTCCGTGATTTAATTTTCAGTTACGACGTGCGAGCTGTTAACTCTGCAATTTCGTAGTCAAGACAGTCTCATTGATTTAATCTCGTTTTCGGATTAGCGTCACACCAAAAATATCATCCCATGATATTGTTCATTACGCTCAATGCCATAAATATTCAGCGACCGAAATTCGGCTATTATGTACGAATCATATTTCATTTATTCAGTGTCCAATATAAATACAGAAATATGTCATTGTTTATAATACCCAGTTATTATAGAGCGCGCTACATTATATTATTAACAAAATGCATTTTCTGCGAGTCGCTTTTGTGCCCGCCGATTTTGAACTCAAATTATTTCTTCCTAATGTAAATGAAGTAGTTTTGCGCCATTTTATTGGCAGCGCGAAAAAAAACTTTGCTTCTACTTTGTGAATTATCAGATGACGAGCATGTCAAACAGCCTTGCCATGATTAATATAACGAGCTTGATTGTTCATTTTCATTATCTTCAATATTAATTAGTAACTATTTTAATTAACTCGTAATCGTCAAAAACGAACACAAATATTTGACAAAAGTTGGCCAAATCTTTTGTATCGTTGAAAAGAAAGTCGTATAGTTATATTGTCATTTTTGTAGTTGCGTTACTTCTACCATGCATCCTTCCATATAATCATAAATTAATTCAATGTACAATTTACTTAACCAAATTTATGTTTGAGTTTCACCTTATAATTATATGTAAATGTAAAATACTTCGCCAAAATCCACAATGAGAATTTGAGATAAAATGCGAAAATTTCAAAATACAATATATTCTTTAAATAAATTATCGTAAATAATGACTCTTTTATTTTCTCTATACCTTCAACTTTCGAATATACTTAATATCAAATTATTTCACCAAAGACAATAGCGAACAAACAATATACTCATTTGAGAAACTGGTCAAAACCAGGTCAAATCATTTTATCTTTTGTGTCTTTTGAATTGCAATGAATATTTTCAAAATGTATTAAACGTTGCTTTTCTAACGTCCTCTATGCTAAGTAAGTAATCAATATAACAACGCAATCATCAAACAACTGAAACCACGTCTCTTAAATATATCATGCTATTTACGAAAGTTTGACCCGACCACGCCCATATGATCACCTAAGTAAAGCCAACGACGAATGTATCTATAGAAAAGTTGCACGCCCTTTGTAGCGATTAATTGATTTTAATCTGGCTAATTGTCCGGCGTCATTAATATCAGTTAAAAAGCGTCTCGCCGCAACCAGCACGCAGATTATTTTTTACACGCTGATGCGCAAGGTGTGAGGTTAATGGAACTCTAGGAACGAAGTCCATTGTCATTTATAATGTGTCAAACTCAGGCGCCTTCGAATCGAGTTGCTCTTAATTTTTATTTCCATCGACGTTCGTGTAAAACAATTATTTTAACTTGTTTCAATTTTAAACCAATTCAAGATCCAACTATTTTGCTCTTTCAGTTGTAATCCACTTTTAATCTACTCTTCTGGGGATACATATTTAGGTCGGTATCGAGAAGAGCTCGGCGGACACTTTGTAATTTCGCTTACTGCTAACGTCTGGCTCGCTGATGCGCGCGAATCAGATATCGCTTATTTCGACAAAGATATGAAAATAGTCTGCTTCAATGCTCAGACAAACGCTACTTTTGTAAGCTCCTTTTCGTTTAATAAATATCACCAGGACAAACATCTCTCGATGATTATAAATGGATTATTTGAAATATGTGCCTTTGCGCAGTCAGACGCGACAAAGCAAACATTTGTGTGCAACTATTTTGGCTAATTGTGATTTCAATTTTGCATTCATGTCAAAAATATCATATTAGCAATCAACTGAAGCGCAAGTTTATTGTGTTTCGTCAAGTCGCGTGCATTAGGATTTTCAAACATCCAAACAACGCGTATCGTCTTTGCATAACTACATACTTAATGAAACGAAACTTTAATTAATATTGATTTAAAACACCATATATAGTAACATATATGATTGCAACTTGATATTACGTGCTTCGTAAAAGAATAATTCAAAATTACATTTTGTTTAATATAATTATATTTATATATTCTTAATCAATTAAAGTAATCATAATTATCCTTATCCGGATTAAACGCAATTTTGATCACTTAAAAATCTAAATATGATCATATTTATAGATGTCACGTTTTGGTTATTAAGTGAACCTGATTTAAAATTTTCAATTTTCATTAAGCTAGATTTTATAAAGATCATTTAGTGAGTCTTACATGATTTTATGCTGTGATTATCATAAAACAAATATTACAATCATTTTTTGATCACTCGTTAATTAAAAATAATTATAACAAAATTATGAGATAGTATTTAAAGGATTATTATGAATTTCAATTCAATAAAAACAGAAGATGATAAAGTTATGATTATTTTGTGATTAAAATATAACATCAAAATATGATCAAATTGAGATCTTTAAATGAACGGGATTACTTTTGCTCGGATCTCGTTGACTTGGATATTGGTAATAATTACTGTGAATGATAAAATCGTTAATGTATATTAAGCATGTAACATTTGATGATTAGAGATCACTGGCATGGCATGATTATTTGTATTCGGAGAATCTGATAATCTATATTAAATCGATGATAATCACATTTTTTTATTTGGGATATTTTGGATCATGGACAAATTTGTTATTGTCTACGAATAAAAAAACGTTTTTTAAACAAATATAACATTATATTATATAATAATATATATAAATATTTATTTTCTTATATAAAATACTTAAATATATAGTTATAAATTAATAACTTTTAATTGCATTAAATTTTAAATATATTCAATGAATATAATATTTTCATGCAAATAAAATTTTAATTAAAATTTCTGAATAAATATATAATCTTGATATATTAGTAACACACTAATAATATATATTCCAAGTAGTTAACATTTAATTTAGTAACAACGTAGTAATAATATACATTTCGTTTGAACAGAAACATAATGCTGAAATAGACCAAAAATGAAAAACATTTTTAAAATGTTGAAATTAAACTCGACAGTACTGTTTGCATCACAGATGTAATGCATGTTCTACATTACAAATTCATTAAGCAAATACTTTTATTTTTAATTATAATCCTACTATAATTTATTGTTTGCGTTTAAGTTAAATTATCAAATATTCAGCGATTTAAATTTCTCTTCTTTAGATTGATTTAGTATTTTTTAAACACGTACAAATAAATGTATTACATACAATACATGTATATATATACACCACACTTATATAAACGTTATTATAAATGAAGTTTTATCGACATATTTTAGATAGTGTGAAACTGACATTTATGTCGTTTTTACATGGTTTTCTGTATGTTCCAAGATTGACATTCAAAGAGAATCATTCGTCTGTAATAAGAACTTACTGAAGAGCAAGCTAACAAGATATCGTTGCGGCATTATGCGTGCGGATAGTGCAACAACTTTCACAGCTTGAAGCCGTGTTTTCAAAGTTAGCGCAATTTATAATTGAACTTTGGTACTTTTATTGCATTTGATGGACTCGTATGTATTTTCAGAAATGCTCGACTTCGTTAGTTCTACATATGTTATTGCATTGAAAAACATGTGTTCGAGTGCTAATGAATATTTTAATCATCTTAGAGTGTAATTTAATTTGGTTAATCGTAATCTAGATGATAGTTTTGTTACTAATTGAAAGCAACATTTCGTTTCGCGATTCACTAACGAAGATGTATTTTGTCATACAAGATTCATGATAATCGTGGCTTTTTGTTCTTGGCTTTGAGTTCGCAGCATAGGAAACAAGTCTCGTTATTTCATAGTCTTAAGAAGTTTTAATTTGGATGTGCACAACGATTATAAAGTCATGAATAATAGATCTTGGTTTTAGTACATCCTTGGCGGCAAATTGAAATAAGCCTCGAAATGAAGTGAGAGTAAACACAAATAAAAATTCATTCTTAATTCGCTTGTAAGTTGCGGACGGAACAAAAAAAGAAGGAACGGAAAATTGAAGGGCAATTTGAGCGTCGCACTTTGGACGTTGCAAAGAAAAGTTATAAATTCATTAATACACGTGTTATCATTATGAACTTAATTAGAAAACGGTATCGGCTGAAATAGGAAAGAAAAACACGCGCGCGCGAAAACGTCGATTATATTTCTTCTGAGATTTGCTCGAGCCGTAAAAGCTCGGGCGCTTTGCTAAATTACAATTAAAAATAGCTTCATGAATTTTTGTTCCGTGAAAATGGACTCGGAAATAGAAAACATCAAATGCGAGTAATAAAAATAAGATAGCGTGGCAAAAATGGCACAATAGAGGGACATATTTTTGTACTCACCTGGCACGTCTATTTAATCTCCGTTGTTGCGGCTGAGAAAAGAAAGAAAGAAAGAAAGAAAGTCAAAGAAAAAAACAAATGTCGTATCCTTTAATAAATATTTATTATGATAAAATTGGCGTAGTTACAATGCTGTAACAGTGATTGATGAAATCAAGTCGAAATGAAACCGTGTAAGGTCGTAGCTGTTATCACTAAAGCACCCTTTATTTCACATACTTTCATCAGTTCGTCTGACCTTAAATTTAAAAAATCGTATATCTATATAATTAACTGTTACATTTGTCCATAATTTTGATTTAGTTCAATTTAAACTCTATGTACAAAAATCGTGTCGTCAGTTTATGGCAATCGATAATCAGAATCCTAATTATCGTACATATTTATTAAAGTGAATACATGGCAGGGTCGGGTGTTACAGTGCAGATATACAAACCTCATATACTTTTGATCCCGAAAGTACTCCCATAGCTCGGCCGCCTTATGTTCGATTGCACTTTTGCATAAATGATTTGTCGACGGCACGAGTCGCGAAAAAAGCTGCACGTTTACATTCGATGTTTCATTCATGAACAGTCGTAATGAAAACTTTTTGTTGGCGGAAGTACTCGTAAGACCAAAATTCATAGACAGTGTGTTTTCGGCCCCGAAATTGAAGGATATTACAACCCAACCGAAGAACAGTTTCGGTTTATTTTCTCGGTCCAGCGGCGATTAGAAGTTGCGCGCTAACGAACGAGTGATGAACACGCGCGCGTGAGCGCGCGCGCGCGCGACCGAAAAAGCTCCTCGTTCGATTGATATATGTAAGAACTTGTCGTTTCAATTACCGTCACAGTCGACGAAAAAATGTGCCGTCCGCCCGATACGTTCTTCGTATTACTCAGCAACACCTGACACGGCTAACATCGATCTTGGCGTTGCTGTCAATGACGGAATGTAAATCAATGTTTTCGTTTGTCACCGTCTTCCTTTCGGCAGACATTTTAAGGAGGTCGAGTCGTGCAAATCAGAGCGAATTCCGTGCGTGAAACAAACTTTTTCATACTCGGTTGGATAACCAAAACGAGCCTTATTTTGAGTGATATAAAAACCGGGCGAACTTGGGTGTTTCGCTCGACCATAAAAATATTTATCTAGATATGATCTCGAGAGTGCTTTCACGGGATGATTTTCAATGACGGCGAATGTGTATACTTTACGATAAAAATCTATTATTTTACACGTACATTTGGTTTGTTTTGTCATACACGTATTCGTTGTCGTAAGATGGAGAAATAAGGGAAAACTAGCAAGCTCATTATTTTCAGCGGGGATAAAAAGTTTGCTTTTCTTCCGGGATCAAGTTACGATCCCATCATGCCCATTTATTGGATATAAATCGCAAAACCCAATTAATATCATTCTCACGTTGGTTTACAATTGATTACACGCCGTGATTTCCTTTCGAATCAAAAGTTTGACGCTAGTTGGCCAACGGAAATACTTGTTACAGTGTTTACGATAACTTTTCTGCTGGTTTATTACGCTGTGAAATTGTAAAATCTAACGCGGACACACCGAATAATACGTATACATAGCTATTTCTTTTCAACTTCTTTGTACACACATTTTCGACACTTTCTGATATTCCTCCTCATCTTAATTTACACTGATAAACTTATTCTCCATTCGTACTCATTTATACAATAATACAGATGACTCTGTAATCAATTTCGCGTTGCTTCTTTTATTTTTACAAGAAACAATGAAAAGGAGAACCACATCTCATTCTCATTTTCATTCGATTACGGCACAATATCAATCTAACGAGTCATAGATTATTCGATACATTAAACGTATAATTACTCTCCGAATTTCAATATCGAAATGTTGTCCTACTTTTTATAGACATGTATATATATGATATACCTGTACGTTCATTTAGTTTTATTGCGTAACATCGGTGTAGTTAATTATTCACTTTTTATCACGTTATTTTCAATCGTGTCTAGTATTATAGTTTGTTTTTAATATCGGCGCATTTTAATTGATAATTTTACACGATTCGTATTACAGTCGGGAGAAAAGCCGGTCAATTATGGTTTTTTACTCGGTTGCTTTAATATATAAATCTTGTTGAAATCAAATTACATGTTAAATGGGTGAGAAAATAATACTCCTATTTATGATTCGAGACTCTCATTTTTATGAAACACGCGATTTTGTTGAACACATTCTGTAAGTGATTCTGAAATTGAAGCAATCCAGTCATTCTTAAATGAGTAACGCAGGCAGTTTCGATCAATACGCTCACATTAATGCAACTATTTTATAAATTATGAAATCATTTTCACGCGGATGTAAGAAAAACGTTGACAGTGTGAATGAGCAGATAAACGAGACGTAAAGTGGAAAAAATGATTGCTTTAAGCCCGCGAATTTTTGCAGATCCACTGTATGAATAATAAATGGATAAATTCTTTTCGAGTGTCTCCAATGTTTCAGTGACTTTGAATAACTTTGGTGATTTAAACAATCTCGTGAAAATGTTATAGCAAAATAATTCGACGCAAATTAATGAAAAAATACTCACGAGGAAACAAATTGTTTCTCATTATGGACGAATTTGGTTTCATTTTAGATAATTAACTTTAAACGCAACAGCGAGCAAATTAGTTACAAGTGGAAATCAATAATCCATACTTTGACAAATGAAATCAAAACTTGATTTTATATGAAAATGTTATAAAACAATTTCCAAGTTATTTCAATGAATTCAGCAGTCTATGCATGTTTTGACAAAATCTCAAACTATATTATATTCGACAGTTATTTTCGTAAACACTTTAACTGCCACGTATATTGTTTTCTGTATCAGAATCGCTCAAAATACAGTTCGTGCGTGGATCGAGTCTTAACATTATTCGATGCACTATACAAAATAGACGAAATTGAAAAAACTAGAACAAAAAGATCGATTAAAATATAAAGCAAAAAAAAGAAACGTCAAGTTTCATAGTGATATTCACATCTCACGAAGAAGCGTGAGAAAACGAAAAAAAAAAAACGCGCAAAATGCATTGCACCACCTGATTTGCGAGCAATTTATAAATACACCAGAAAAACTGAATTGCGTCATTTAGATGTTCAAGATCATAAATTTGTATATTTCAATAGAAAAATGTTCAAACGAATCTACGCTCTGGCGACGCTTTTCCATAAAATCAGCTGTCATTTTTTCGCAAAAACAATTTTTTATTTGCCATTCAAACGATAAAAATGCACCATTTGAATTGCATCCATTCTAACATCACGGTTGAGAAAAAGTTGAAGAAGTTTGTAACGTAAAATAGTTACTCTAACTATTCAAGTTGTTGCGACTGCGCATTCTGTATTTTATTTAGCAACTAAGTTTTTCAGTGAAAATTAATAAATTTGAAAAACAAGAAAGAATATAAACAGCGCGGCATCTGGAGTAAACTAAATATCTAACTTAAAGATCTTAAAATGATCATGATCAGATGGTACCTTTTGATTATAAAATCATTATACAAAATTAAATTAGTGATTATTTGGTAATTATTACAAAGTCTCTTTTTCGATCAAATAGGGCGTCATTAAAAAACGATCAAAAAGTGATCGACATTGCTTAATAAAGATCACCAAACCAGATCATGAGATACAATATAAAACTGAATTCGATAGAAGTAAAATAAAATCAGTTTTTGATCACTATTTAATCAATCAGTGAAAAATTATTTTTTAATCTTTCTTAGATCGCTTTTTGATCGTCGATTGATCGAAAAGTGATCTTATTAAGTAATCGTAAATCATATTTTCTAACGATCATGAAATAAAATACTGGAATAATAATCAAATAATCAGGACGAGATTGAATTGATCAAAAATTAAATTTAATTTTGAAAAATGAAATATTTCAAAATCATGATGAATATATGACACCAGAGAAGATGATTAATTAAGATTGTGAATATAGGAAAATGTTGCTTTGGATATGAAGTGGCATAACCGTTGACACGAGTCATTTCTTGAAAGCAAAAATAATTCGAGGGGTTGTTATTGTAATTTATGCACATTGGTATTTCGTGTATGTAGCGGCTAACTATCGATACCGTGGGGTGCCGTTACGTATTCGTAATAGCCATATGCGAGGGATAATATGAATGTTGGCGACTCGCATCGACCATTTATGTAGTACAATGATTCGATCGTAGGTAAGGTTTAATTTAGATAAATTATTGGCTGCAGTTTTGGACGTTACTGCTGTGTGCTCGGAAGATTTTACAAACTACTGTAATTACCTTGCAAAAAGGTATTCGTTGAATGTGTTTCGTTGCGCTAACAACATTAGTTCGTTCAATAGCAATAATTCCGAATAAACACTTGTCGATTAACACAATTAATAAACGAGTCGCGAGCGTTTCTAGCGGAGCAAACACCTTCGGTTTATTTGGCACAAGTTAATTAACGATTTACACGACAGTGAAACGAATTTTTGACATGAATCGCGAGTCTATCAGTCATCATAAAAACAGCATTGATTAAACAACGCGCGTTTCTCGGTCGTCTGATGGCAATTAATTCCTTATCGATTCATTCGAGCTAACATGCAGTAATGACGAATTATTTAATAACAAATAATGTATATACATTATTTTAGTGTCACTTAAAGCGCATTTACAATTCCACATTTGAATAAACCTTTACATACGAAATGGATGCTCTGACGTTGCGATTACTTTTCATGGCAATTCTTCAAAATACTTAGATGTTATATATAAGTGTAGTCGAAGATTTTGTGTAGCCATGCAGAAAAGAACAATCGGGCAAGTGTTGGCCCAACGGCAACGACCGTTTGCTTATCGTTGGCAAGATAAAGAAATGTAAAACTTTTTCAATTTAAGCTAGCATCATTTTGTTGAGAACATTCTCTTGTATTAACTCATATATATCCTACATATGGTTATATAGATGGACATTCGTAACGGTGTGTGTATGCAAATGTAACAAATAGTTTAGCTCGTACAAATAAAAGGTAATAGTTGTGTTACATGGGCAGCCTATGTGCTTTTTTTTTATCTCGTCATTTGCATGGGTTATATAAAACCATGTGTAGGATTGTATGAATATTTATGTACCACTTAGAGTGTCGTGTATTCCGCCTAGCTGTGAGAATGAATCGGTGTTAATTTCTTATAGTAAATTCATATTTGCAGATTATTCAATATTGACGTCAAACAGCGGCATAATGGTTAAATGTCTTTGACCAACAAATTATCAGCAGCACGACCGGGACATTAGTTGTTAATATATTAATTGAATATATAGGCTTCAAATCAAACATTAGATATCTTCATTGCGGCACTGCTGTTAACATTACATGCTAGAAACCGATCGCGATAAACGGTTACAGCTTCTGCGCGTGCATTTTATTTTTGTTGTTTTATCAGTGCAACGATAAATAATATTCAAAGTACAAAATTAATTAAACAGCGTAAATCACCTCGACGGCGATGTTTCACAGGTCAAATTCATTTGAAATTCGATGGATTTTTCATGTACGATTGATTCATTTTGTCACTTGATAACGCATAATTGTGGGAAAACGCTTGTGATGCCGGCAGAGTGTCAGTTGTACTTTGGTATCGAATGTTTCGAAAAATGCGCGCGTCAAGAAAATCATTCATTTTGCGCAGCTGACATTTCATCGCGAAACAATTACGCAGGCTGCAATCGCACGAATAACTTTTTCTCCGATTGCGCATTTCGAACGACTCGATGTGTATCTTTGGAGTGTTGAATAGCCGATTTTATTACAACGCTGATTAAGTTCGGATACCGAGTCGGTATTAATATCAAAGTTTAATATCAGTTTCAACATTAAAGGCTTGATAAATAATGAGCAGACTTTCTTTAAGTAAAGTCTGCGGTAATATTTAAGTCGAATGCTAATATAAAAGTGTAATAGAACTTTTTACGAGAGACTCTCGAGCTGCTTGTAGTATTTTCATTATCAAATTTCATCCTCGAAAATAATGCCATAAACGGGTAATGATCGTTCGAGCGTTTGCCTTAATCATGCGTCATAATAAACAACTCCGAAAAGTCATATTTTATCAAATTCGGCTCAAAATTGGATGGCGAACGCAACGTTAGGAAGCTTTTCTGGAGTCAAATCTGAATGTAACTTTTCATAAACCTGATCTTGGTTGGATAGATCAGTTATCGTTTTCTCCCTGATCAAGCCCTTGTATGATGAGAAAAAATGTAATATCGTTTTCCTGTGATATATACCAAATAAGGCGTACGTCAGGCACAGATGAGGCACAGATCAGAGCACGGATCAGGATAAAATGACACTCAGCTTATGTTGATATTGAACGCCGATTGAAATTAATAGTTAACGCGGAAGAGTCGATTTGAATTTGAGCCAGATTTGAAAGCTGATATTGAATTTTCGTCGCCTTTGTCTTAATATTTAAGTCGATAACAAATCAAACACAATTTGCGCTCGGATATTCGATTAGATCTAAATTTAAACATAGAAATTTCGTTACGCGGCAGTTTGTTTTCATTCACATTTCGGGTACGTACAATACGATGAAATGTAAAATCGTATGATCGAAACGTATCGGAAGGAATCTGAGATACGTGTGTGCAGAGATTGAACGACGTAAAATATTCAAATCTCCAAATATATTCCTAGATATTTCTCATTTTTTCTATGTAGCCGTACAAGTATTATGAAATGTAACATTTTCAACTTTACTTTTTATTGTTGCCAAAACCAAAGTTAATGTTTATATCAGAATTAGTTATCTCATGATAGTTCATTATGAAGATAGCTCGATCAATTATATGTATCTTGTGTACGAGTTGGTTTTTGGTTTTTATTCCGCAGTATCGTTGTAAGATTTATTCCACGTTTGTGTCAAACAACTCAAAGATCATAGTCAACGTATGAACAATATAATAAATGACTAAAAGTATGTATCATTCGACAAGTACGAATAAAAGCTTTATTTCATGAATCGTTACGAGAGAAAAACTCAAATGACCAAAATCGATATGACACACAAACGTACAAATTAAATAGAATGACAAAAATGTAATTGAATACAAAAACTATCGGTCGCGTGTTTGTATATTATGCTACATTAAAATAACACGCACTGAATATTACACTTTGTGAAGCTACCAAAAGAGCTACACGCTAGACGAAATGCAACATTTATTACAATAAAGCGCATGTTTGGAATTGCAGTGAAACGAAATTAGAAGCATCGCGTATAAAATGAATAGCTCTTAAGAAAAAGAGTCGGACAAACAAGAGAATTTGCGTGTACTTTTTGCCCGGCATTCAATCTGACAGAAAATGTATCTGCTTGATATATCGGTAATATAGTTACGTATAAGTTTAGTACTAAAAATTGAGCAAGTGTATGTACCGCGTTTCATCGTTGTTCTCGCTCGGTCATGAAATTTTACTTATCGCATTCTACAACGCATCGGAGAACGAAACCATTTTATATTGTTCATACCCCAAGTGCACGATCACTGTATCGTTAAGTGTACAATTGATTCATCGACATCATTATAGCGTGAAAGTTGAAGAAGAATCATTTAAGTCCTCTGCGAAAAAATACGAAATCCCAACGTTAAATTATCCAAGATGATATAGACCTGCGTGAACACCTTGTAATCATCCAATCCGGCCTTCCCCTTCCCTTCGACCCTGCTATGTTCTATGATCCATATTGCTATAACGTGTACCGTATTCTTGACAATATATCCATCCGGGAACGTGTTGGTTTTTGTCCATTTGGTCGATACCCTTAAGAATACCTCGTGCCGGATTAAGCCAGGTTATCCATCGTGAATACGACCAACAGTCCTAATGCGAGATACAAAAACACCAAACGTTCCTTTGACTTTGATGATACCGTGCTCGAGCGAGGTGGCTCTTGCGCTAATCTTTGGTTGCTCGCTGCCAGAGTAGCAGTGCCATCAGTTCTCAGGGCTTTCGCGACTGGAATCCCCGGCAAACTCGATTGGCATGTAACGACCAAACTTCCTACCAGGAAATGCTGTCTTTCCAACCGTACGGTCAAACCCAGTCGCGTCGTCGACACCAAGTTGCCTGCCGTGTGCGAGTCATCTGGCAGCTTCTCCGTTAGGGATTTCGGAACCTTTGAAAACAAAATGAAACTTCTTTAATTTCGACGAATTGCAAATTATCAATATCACCATTTAATAAACGTACTTTGCCAACTTTTATTAAATTCTTATACTTTATGTTAAGGACTAGAATTAATTGTCTATGGCTTATTATAAATGTAACACATATTGTTTGTGTTTAACATATGTGATCTTGTGTATACAATGTATAGTACAGGTTTTATATCAAATTTAAATATTTCGCACATGCGGCTTCATTTAATATAATCTACAGGTATACAAACATGCCAGGGCTATTTTTTTATATGTTTTATATATATAGTCAATGTACTCTGCTTTTTAACTGAGTTTACATGATACTTTTATTTGTAATATATTTGTTGTATTAACTTTTTGACTCTTGATAAAATCCATTAGAAACATAATTTTGTATACTAAAGTTAAGCTATGAAATTGAGTGTTTCATTTAGAATGTAGATATAATGAGAATGTGATATGAGAATTGTATGATATAAAAAGAAATAGATGAAAATTGTATATATGAAAAATGATTGTAAAGAAAAATGAAGGCAATTATAAAAAAGAATGTTGTAAAATACGGTACTCTAAACATTTGTGCATTTGATAAATGATATATTTTGCTAGAAGAATTAATTATAATATACTTATAATTTATATGAACTATATAATGATTGTTTATAATAAAATTAACTGTTGAAAATAAATACATTGAAATGTTGTTGAATTTGTTTAACAAGTTTCTTCTGGCTGTAGTGTAAAAGTATAATTTGTGTATACGAAAATAAATTTCAACTTGGGATATTTGATTGCGTTTGTTTATTTGCATCCTCACTTTATTTCTATTTTTTAGGTGCGTATAAATTGAGTTATGACTTTTGGGACGAAGTTGTTAAGCAGTTTCTTCGACAACAAAATGCAAAAGGTCTCTTTTGTTGCTGAAATGGCAATTGAGGACAATAAAAAGTTTGCGCATTCATCGAGTGTGGTTATTGTAATTCTGAGTTAATATAGAAACAAGTGATAACAAAACGCAACAAAGTCTTGCCAGATACCTCGAGGACGAGGCCATTTATCATGTAATGCTACGTGACCGTCATATATTTAAATGTTTTTCTCGGTTCGTACGCGGTGTAAATAAAGTATGTTAATTTCACGAATTATTTGAAATGCAAAATTACCCGCGCACTTGTTCTACTGTTTCTTGAAAAGTTGCAGCAAACGTGACGGTCAATTGAAAAAGGGGCAGCACAACAATTTTGATTACAAAAGCAAGGCATTTTTAACGAAGCCAACTTTGCTGCTGCTCAAAATGCAATAAACCAATAAAAATAGGTTGTATAAATATTCGTTGAGTTCTCCTGGTGGCGGATTTGCCCGCACCACGGCCATAAATTTGTCATTTGATTTCTTTTCTCCGCGGGGAGCGAATAAAATTGCAATATTAGCCGATAGTCGTTCGAGTGTATGAAGCGAGATTGGCTTTTAATGGCCGAGAAGAACGTTTGATAATATCTGCAAATTCCTCCTCACCTGAGACACATCGAACCGTTTGCGTCGAGATAAAGAATTAACGAGCCGAGTTTTTCATTACGCGATCGAGCTTTGTTGTTTTACAGGGGATCGATTATTACGCGGACTTTCGTCTCACTGGCTCGCGGAAAAACTTGATACACACCCTCCGGGCGCAAAGGGTATGGGGCTCCAGCCCCTGCCTATTAAAATTATTAAAGACTAACAAACTTTGGAACCTCTATAAAAAGTTCGCAAGTCCAAATGACATGACTAAACAACCGTGAATTTTGAATAATGTACTGACGTCTGGCAAGAGTCGGAGTATTGTTTCGAACAAGTGGTACAACCCCATTGCAATTGTTCTGCAGGATATTTGGACTGTCGGCGCTAAGCATGAACGATTGTCGTTCATATTTGTCTTGATAAATACAAGTTTTGTGTAAACGTTATTTTCGAAAGTATAGTGCGAAGTATAATCATCGCTTAGCGTTGCTAACATAAAGCACTGTATGATATACAGTGACGAACTGTTTTTAATTGCGTGTAAAATTTATGTATTGTTTCATTACTTCGAAAGTAGAGATAAAAACAAAATATCTTTTTTATGGCTCAACACAATGAGATAGTGAACGTTAAACTGTGCGCAATTTTTCACTGGATAAATTTGCGGCTGAAAGTACGAACTGCAAAATAGATAAAAATGTATAGGTACAAGCCAAAACAATGTATTACAGAAATGATTACACATGTCATTTGCAATATTACTGCCTCAACAGCTCCAACTTTAACGAATTATCTGCCAGCGCTTTTGTTACCGCGTATTGTTAATCCATGTTAACCGACTCAAGTTCACTCAAACAGCCAATCACTAATGTCCGTGATTCTTTCTCGTTTATATCATCATTATTAGACTTATTTATGAATCTTCTTTTTTCTCTCTGATGGCAATCCAGTTTTCGTTCCAGTCTTTATTCACAACGTAATAACACGTAGCGTTTTGTTTGCCGCGATTTTGCAAAATCACACGCGGCGGCTGCAACAAACTCAGTTGACGTCAGTGTAATTATATTCATAAAACTTATTCAATAACATCAACGTTTAATCCGTCAAAAAGAGTCTTTCATATAAACAAACATCTCACTGAGGCGTTGAAAAATTGTAATAATCCGCCACTTTTGATCATTCAAATTATTTACATTTCTATCAGAAACGGAAACCTGCTATTACGACTTTAATGAATCGTTTCTTCAGCTACTTGACGTTTTTATTTCGCTTTTGAAAAAGCGGATAAATATGCATTTATCGCGCGAGCGATAAGGCGCCATGCGGAATTTGAATGCGAAAAATTACATACGGAAATTGTATTTGCTCAAGTCGTTCGAATTCAAAATTTGCCAGATGTATGTTACACGTCGCGAATGCGTTAACTATAGTTGCAATTGCGTTATGTACGCGTCGCTAGTGTTTCTGACTTTGATTGCACAAAATATATCTAGCGGGCTAGAAGTATGGTAATTATGTGATATAGCGTGAAACCATATAGCCGAGGGCGCTGATCCACCTAAGACATTCAATTCCCACACCAATTTCGTGTTATGGATATCCTTTCGTTCCGACAAAAACGATTCGTGACTCGACCAACAGTACACTTTTGACGCTCGAGTGTTTCTTTGTTTTTTCGATTTACAACCAAACTCATCTTCCACGATAAAAGATAATTGAACATCAAAATCCAATATTAACTAACTGCAAATCGAAAATTCATTAGAAAATTGAAACGATTTGGCTTGCAAATCGTGATATCAACGATATCAACTGTTAGTGTTTCTTTTTTGAACACTTTTTGATGTTTTCGTACAGGTAGAAATTTTGAAAGACCAAAAGACATTTGAAAAAATGGTTAAAAAATGTTTAAAAATAAAACACTTATTTTTACAGTGGTGGTATTTAAAAAGAGCATAAAACTGATTTATCGTTTTTGGTACGTGCTAAGAAAGCACGTAATTTTTAGTAATACTTACGAGGCTACAATTTACTGCGCGTGTCAAACGAGCAATTTTCTCTACCAGACTTGTGACCAACACTAGCACAAATCCAATTAGATCCATCGAGGATATGCTGTAATACGATAGATTGTCGATCCATAATTTCGAAGCTTTCGCGACTTCCTGAGAGAATTGGCAGTGCCATTCATATACGTATTCGCGTCTATATACACTCGGTCCCAAAACCATTTTCTGCACATGCACTCATTTTTACCCCTCACGTAGTTTCTATTAATCTGTTACGACTGACGCAATAACTATAACCTATAAAGTATCAAGTGTAACTAATACCTTTTAATAACGTAAAATTAGAAACGCGCATTTTTCATTTGGCAAGCTTAATTCTGCGTTAGGCGCAGGATTATTGAAATTGGTTTTCAACGCAGCGATTTAAAAGGTAGTTGAATTTTATTTACGAATATATTTATAAAAGAGATTTCTTGCGTCATTTAATTTCTTCGATATGTACTTTTTTCACAAAATCATGTGTTATTGAAGTCTGAAACTGCCAACTGGAATCAGAAATTTTGATTGAGAATGCAAATCCCGATGTAATCCGTTTTACAAGTGCAAGGTATATGAGAAGACCTTCCCGCGTTGCAAATTAATCAAACGTCGAATACGAAATGTGGTATTTTTGATAGTTCGAACAACTTTGAATCATTATATTTTTTTACATATTAAATTAAATTTATCTAGATCAAACTTTCTTTCTATAATTAATATAATAATATTCATGTTTTATTTTTGTTTATAGTTAATATTGATCAGAATACTAACTGCATGTTTGAAACATATTTTAATTGAAATATTCTTAAGCGATGTTTTTTTCAATTCAAATCTAAAACAATAATCTACACTTACTAATCATAAATTTATCACTAATAAATAATTATTTTGAAAACTGCTTCTCAATCGCAATAGAAATGACTATTAAAACCAGTTTGATGAAAAATGATTATTTGACTATTTTAATAGTAACGTGTAATTGTAGTTGGTTAATCGTGTAGGTAATTTGGAATGAATCAAAATGTGTAGTTTGTAAAATAAAAATGGCTTATGGGACAGCACGATTTGTTGTAAAAGCATACAATGTTTGTGTATATTTTTGTGCTAAAAATAAACGAGAAACAAGAAAATAACAAGATTGATCCAAAAATCAACAATATAACAGCGCATGTTGGCTGTACGCAATATAGTCAATAATAAGTATAGGATAAACACGATCTACTGGTGTGTGAACCAAAGAGATACTTGCTCGACCAGTGGCGGATTAATTCTTTTACAAAATAATACGTTCAGTCTTTGAGAATTAACTTGTCTGCTTTTATTTATCTATTTTTATACATATAAACTTGTACTCCAACCATTCACCTCGGCTTTTACTTTGAGAACTTTGATAATTTCAGCTTTAATCTCAAAGTGAAACAACTTGGCAGTAAATTAACGGACAGAAAGTTATATTTCTTAGCACGGTTTGACAAAATTGCGCATCTACATTTGCAACTTTTTGCCACGGATACCAATGTTGAATATCAAAATTGTGGAAAATAATTTTGATGCCGAATTGGAAAGTTGTTTTTTCGTCGTAGAAAGAACCGCGCGTAATTATATACAGAAATTGCACTAAATAAAGTTGTATCATACATAGTTGTTTTGGATAAAATGAATTTTGAAAAATATTAGTTGTTAAATTCGAGCCGCATTTAATATTATAGGCCAAACAAAAGTATCGATATTCCTGACATATAATTATCCACTAAATGTATTTCATTTTGAAATATTCCATGTATATTAATGTTATATGAGTAATTAAGTTTGAATGTAAAACAATTACAAACCAGCTACAAACACACGCATTGTGTAATTTGTTTGATACGTATTATGTATTGAATTACAGAAAAATAATTTTTACCCGAAACGCGTAGAGATAATCAAATTTTATGGAAAACATGCTTTTAAAGCAGCAGTATATTTTCACGAAAGAATGATAAAAAATGTTAAGTAGTTGCAGTTATTATCATATCAAAGATAACTTGAGATCCTGCTGTAACAAACATTAACGTTTCTAAGAAGAAAAACAGTAACTGAGCCGTTTTCAGAATTCGTTATAAATAGCTAATTAACTTGGTTGTCGTGTAATAACTTTGATTCAAACATTACTTTGAATAATTATGAAAACACAATATTGCAGTATCACTTAATTACGGTTCTGCGCGATTACAAAGTTGAGTTAATAATTATATAGCGGAGTGCGTACAATTCACTTAATGAATATCTTAAATTGCGTAAGTTGCCGCAATTGTCATTGTAAAGTAGCGTTTCTCAGTACCTTGTAACGGTGTATATGATTCAAAAAGGTTCGAATGCAAATTAGTTTGACTCATTCATTCTCTTTGTCTTGAACATAAAAGAAATTCGCTGTTCAATATTGAATTAATTTAATCAACTTAAGAATCATTGACGCAGCGAGAAACATGAGTTATTAATATCTTTACCTCTTTCTCGTTGATCAGAAAGGTGAGAGTCGCAGGCGGGTAGCTGGGCGCAGACGTGCACTCGACTTTCAGGATTTCCCCGATCTCATAATAAGGTCTCAAACCATCCAGGACTGGCGGCTTTTGAGGAAGCACAGCGACACTCATGTTAGCTTCCGCGAAGACGGTCTGGAAATTGGGTCCTTCCGTCACCACCTCGCAGCCGTACACCCCCTCTAAATTAATTTTATCTACAAAACAAGATAATCATTACACTCTCGTACGGCGTGCTTTTTGATTTTCATTCAAACTGCGATATGAATAATCAAACATCCGTTAATGAAATATTAAAAGATAATGAATTCCCACGCTCAAAGAGCCTACTACATTGCGCGCCAAAGTTCCAAAAAGTTTCGCAAAAGTTTCGCCTTTTTCCTCGTTCCGGCAACTTCGCGTATGCAAACATCGCATAATTATTGCTTTCGCGTCTAATGGGCCAAATTTACTTTTGATGTTTGATTAAAGAATCATTTGTAAGTTAATTAATGAAACACCATGTAATTAATTTCTCGTTGATTTTCAAACGTTTTGTTTAATTCCCCGCGTCTCAGCAACACTGCTCTTATCTCGGTTGCTGCAAAGTAATGATGACGACAATAGATTGTTCGTGAGCTTCATGAAACAGGATATTCTTAACTCTTCCGAAAAGAGCTAAGACACTGAGAGAAGATCCGGCACTTTGAATAACACTGTATAAGAGCGTATCCGGAGAATCTGTTTGAACTACGTCATACGAGCATAATTGCTGAGATAGGTACCAAGCAAGCTCAAATTAGTGGCAGATGAGACGACAAAGAACTGCCAGATCTGGAGTTAAAGGCGAGGAGTCCTGTTTTCAATCAACACAGCCTGCCGCGGGTAATGGTAGTTCACCTGATTGCAAAGCTAACGAGAACTTACTTGCCAACTAGTCAGGAGGGTGAGTACCTGACCGTCTAATGGATAACTTCGATGTTAAGATTCTACAGTAGGATGAGCAAAAAAAGTCGCCATGAAGAAGGTTCATCGCATGAAAATAACTCACTTTTGAGCTACGACGATTTCCACCAAAATTAACAGACCAAAATTGAGATATCACGCGCTCGCATGGTTAGGCAGAATTATGGTCGGCAACACTACCATAAAAAGGCGGCAGCAGGTGCTGTCTATTACTGCGAACTAAGTCTTTTGCGTTTATAAACGCCGATAATTTTTTACAACTGCCGTATCGTCGAAAAAGAGTTTGCCAAAGACGAATAAAATGAAAATACTTTTTTAGCAGTTAATAAGACGAGCAACATATTGTTTGAAAAATCAATTTGTATGTTAATAAAAAGTCAATTTTAATCATTTTAGTTGCATTTCAAATATCGAAACATTTTTTACAACTAATTCAATTTAATTGAATCGCAAAATGTCTTTATAAAGTTGATTGAGTCTAATTGAATCACGTCAGTTTTGATTTGATCTTGTCATATTTAGAATAGAAGATATTTGGAAAAAATGTCGATCTCATTAGAACTAATTAAGTTTATAGCAGAGGTAGGTCTGAATTTATTCTTGGGAGATGTAGAAAAAATTGAGTTTTAAGCAGGTTTTATTATCACGTTAGGAGACATGGCAGCGTATTTGATCAAGTTGTTCTTGTTAAGAAAAATTGAAGGGGTTTTCCTCATGAGGATATTATTTATGATTTAGAAACATTTTCTTCTCACATAAAATATAACCAACTGCTCAACAGTAGTATTTCTTTCTGTTAGCAGAAATATCGAAATTCCTGGATCGCATAAACGCATTTCTTGATGAAGTATGTGTGACAATATATATAACACGGTTTTCAAATCGAAGACTCTTGATATTGGCAAATTCTCAAACTCCCGCTGGAGTGATCGATTTCTATTCGGACACCCGTTCTTCCATTAAAATACCGAGTTACAATCTTACTGAATGTTATTGCCGATACTATATAAATACAGCAAAGTTGCTTGAGAACATTCATTAGAATGATAGGAGTTTGAAAGAATAATGTCGTCTCTATGTTTGAACTCTGGAAGACACAAATGTGTTGATAGAAGTTACATGAAACTTATCTCGATTACATCAACATACATTAACATCGGTACATGGAATCAGATGTTGGTTAACTAGCGCCCTCTGTATGAAGAATTGCAAAAAGGACAAATTCCAAAACACTCGAAAACGTTGGCTCTCACTTTTACTTTTGGAACACAACGTAATAAAGAGGATTCATTGGTTTGCGCTGTTCAAACACAATTTAACTACTGACGTCTATAGCCCATCTCGGATATTCATCAACTTTAGCGTGAACTTTGCAAATTGGGTATTGTGCTGCGAAAAAAGGCTCCGAGGTTCTTGGTAACTTCTTAAAATGAATTTGACGATTACTTTTTCAATAGTTTAGCATCTCTTAAGTTTTTCTGCTTTTCAAACCATTATGTGGAAATGCTTATTTACAAAAAGTGGTTATTTTGATCCTGAAGCGTAATCCTCGAGAATGATAACTTTCAAATTATTTGTTGCAGTTTCTTGTTCGCTAATGAATTATCGATTACTTCATTTCACAATAGAGAAGCTACTGGAATTTCGTTACAAAAGTTCAATTAAAGGAAGCTGAACGATGGCTCATTTTTGCAAAGGTTTCGTCTATCGCGAAAACGTTGTTACACTTACAACGTGTAAATCATCTCGCTTTGAATGTCCCTTTTGTTGGATCTCAATGTTGAGTCGGCAAATAACTTTTGACATTCTTTGCCAAGAGAGCTACTTCATGCAGCATCAGTTGAAATTTTTAAAGAGTTGCTCCAGGGTAGGATTCAAAGTTTCATTGCACAAAAATTAGAATCTGCATCACAGATATTCATCAATTGGCGCAAATGCCACTTGGAGTCTCGAAAAACTACTCGAATTAATATTTACGATTAAATTAACTTTGAGTTTTCAAAAGCCAAATGATATTTACCTCTTCGGTTCTTTGATTGTCCAATTAATGTTACTCGCTGATCGTTGCTCATTGCGAGATTAACACTAATTCCTTGTGTCTCAAATTCTTGTACCGGGGGGGAGAGGTCGGGCATGTATCTATAGAACTCGTTGCTGTCCTTGTACCATTTTACGGAATACAGTTCTTTGCCTTCCAAGTTGTATTCACATCGCAGCTCCACTTTTTCTGATCTAGGATCTACTACTCTTGGCACGTATAATTTTGTCAGCTTCAACGTCAAACCTGAAAACAGAAGTGACACATATACACTGAGTATTATTCAAACCGGGATGCATTTGATTGCGCCTGAATTGCAACAAAAACTTCGCAAATTTATGGTGGCAAAAACATTCAAACCCGAGAAGTTTGCATCTATGATTTAAATCAATAGAGGGCGCCACTTTAAAAGACACAATTGAGACACAACGTTTGGCGGTTTTGCATGAAACAAAGCAGCAGCAATCGCAGAGAATCTGCGACGTCTCGGCGGACCAAAGAGGCATTATACTACTTGTTTCAGTTGGAGTGGTTAAAAATATGACGGCGCCTTTCTAGTTGGTTGCCAAAGTGAAAGTTGCTTCAGCTTCTTTTGCGGCGCATTAATCGAATTTATAATATTGAGTCGTCCACTTAACACAAGTACATTGATTTATCTATTACAACGTAGCTGTAGGGACAGATAAAGCCGGCTGGGGAAGCCTATGAAAAACGATACTCTGGATTATACTAAGTTTACGCGCAATCCGTTTAAAGCCGACCGTAATATAAAGTTGAGTTGAATAAAACAGGAGTCAAATGGTCGAGCGATTAATGGGAAAATGATCAATAGAAGGTCCGTTTGAAACGTTAATCTTGGAGGATAACGATGTTCATTACGCGGTAGGTAATGTATTTTTTACAAAACCGATAAAGATCCCAGGATAAAATGAGCAGTCTAATATCTGTACAGTAGTTATGATTACGATGAACAATCAATGATGATTTGGCTAGCAAGAGCGTATCTTTTGTAATTTGCTTATCCTTTCATTGCATTATATTATTCTCTTCAGCAGGTACAATACTAAACACATGCTGTGCCATTGTATTGTCTTAATTTGCTTATTCACCTGTGAATTAATTAGCAATTGGAAATCGATTTTCATTCCCCACCTAATTTGAGAGCTTTAGGAACATTCGTAAATTTATGATTTTAGCGCAGTGGTTCTGCCATAATTATTACACAGTCGTGTTAATCGAAAACTTTTAATTACATACCAGGTATTTGCGGAGTCATTTGCTATACACTATGTAGTCATGAATAACGAACAAGCACAGGCTCACCTAACAGCACCGATTGGCCGTTCGTTAAAATAAAATTTAGATAATTAAATATTTTTGTGCCACGTAATGCATAACCACAAGCGCTTTTGTGGCGACCAAAGAAACACCTGCTAATCAACGACGGCAATCGTTGCTTACGGATACGTGACTGAATTCGAGAAATGTTTTGCCAGTATTTATTCAATACGTAAATGTGTCTCGACTATTTGTTCATTCGTTTCATTCCATCCTTTTTTCTTCGGTTTCACTCATAAAGAAGAAAGCTCTCGCGCAATTTCGGTCGATTTTCGTGGCGCAATGAGAGCAATGAATGCGAAGCCTCTAACGTATCGCGTTTTATGCCTCGCGTAGGATATAAACGTATAAGTGTAGTAAAAACTTTTGTTATGCTCTCAAAGTCCTAATACTTTCGGAATGTTTGAGAAGTTTGTACAACGTCTTTATCTCGTCGAAATGACTCAAACGCACTAAGAAATTAGGCCACCCAACTATTGATTTTATTACGATCGAGGAACAATTTCTCCGAAAACGAATTTTCAAAAGTTTAAATACCGTATTTGCAGATATTATATATTTATCATTTGAGAAAAGTACTTAATCGTGTAATATGTTATACGATAATTTCAATTACTTGATATGATTATTATTTTGATTATTATTATAGATTTGATACTATGTATCAAAATATGCATGACGTCGATTCTCCGAAAGCTCACGTTATGGTTTTAATCTATGCATAAACTTACACCGAAACGGTGATAGTTATTAATCCCGTTAAAGTTATTCTATGAATAAAATATATTTCCTTTTGTCTAACTAAATATTGAGTTAACTACTCGAATACATTCGATTGTGTTTCAAATGAAAATTAAGAAGTTTAGAGAGCTTTCTTTTAATTCAACTTGTTTGTATAGTTTTTCAAATTACACCTGTATTTGAATTTCAGGCGTTAAAAGATATTTTGTTCATTCAGTTGATCAGAAAATATTCTATTTTTGTATTGTCAGACGTAATAATGTTTGGAATGATTTTGTTCTTATTTTATGACAGTTATAAATATAATTCAATCTCTTTGTTATTTCTCAAGATTTTTCTAATTGGAACAAAAAGCAATTTTTACGTTAAGTTATTGTTTCAAAAGATTTCATTTAATGTTTGGAGAATGATTGAATTTTAAAATATTTCAAGTAAAATAATTTTCGGTACGAAAATAAACGTAATACAAATTTGAAAAATACTAGAAAACTTTTTACATGAAATTGTTATATTGTAGTTGTGAGTTTGTTGAAAAATTGTTTTTAGTTTGTGTCCAAATGAAAGATTTTCAATGGATAAACCGCTTTGTGTCAAGTGATAAAAATGATTGAGTTATAATTTAATGTGACTATTAGTGGCATAAAATATTACTGCTTTCGTGACTGAGATATGTCAAAATTTGATTGCCCCCTGAATGCGCGGGTTCGCCAGCGAGCGTCATTATTACATCATTCCCGGTGAAAAGTTGAACGGAGACGAACGAGCCTAAGAAGACTACAGATATAGGAAGACAACAATTACATAACCGAGTTAGGTAAATTGGCTGCAGATAAGATTCGATGCGACAACGAATCGTGAATTTCTTATAAACGTTAATAATTTACGACGCGTAAAATTCAATTTCAAGTGAAGACAATTCCTGTGTTCGCCTTGGTAATTCACTCGACTATGATCTGTTTTAGCAAAATAACTTTCGCAACATAGAGCAATCATTCCTTCTTTTAAGTTTTCCCAAACGAACTTATTTTGTTGCATTTTCTGTACTGGAACATTTTGAGGTAAATCGCGTTACGCTTCCGCTACTGACAAACTGATTTAGGGACAATTCGTCTTGAAAAAGCTGAGTCTTGATGAATTCAGTTAGCATATATTCGCTGGACAAAAAATACTTTTGTCGCAGTGGAAATGAATTTTTTGCTCTCGCCGCGAATCTTTTTTCCAACCAACTTTTCAGCCAAGTTAATTAATAACAGAATTATTAAGATAATTCTTGCAAGTTGGCCGAAAGATAAATATCTTGCGAAAGAATTGAGATGGTAACGCGAATTTGATACTAGTTCATCGAAATATACACGACCTCGAAACAATATACGAGCGATATTTTTGGCTCGAAATTACACGCACAGAAAGAACATCAAGTCAAGTTTACATCTAATCGAAACTTCCCAGCGTAAAACTGATACATGCAAACGCCGTGGAATCGAGTGAGCGTAAATCCGAAATATCTTTGGCGAAATATCAAAACGAGGTATCGAAAAGTAGCGCCGTTAAAAGTTTAATTAAACTTTTACGCTACGGGCCGATAAAAGAAAAAAGAATTGAATTCAACAATACACGTTTCGCCAAAGCAATCAAATATTTGCGCTAACAACCGCGACGACTCCGCGATGATTTACATTTTTATATGATAATTGGTTTGTAGACAGAAACAATCTGAGAACAAATTTTTTGGCCCGTTGTTTGTTTGGCGAAAATAAAACGTTAGTCATGCCGAATGTTAATAGTGCCGCTGAATAATTATATCCGTGCGCAGCGCAGTAAGATGTTTCGATATCCCAGAACTCATGGCGATGGAATTTGTGTGCCAGAAATATTTATTATTTGATTTGGCATCGAGCCGCGTATTACTTTTTTCGTGTTTTTCCACAACATTATCCAAATCGTAACCGCGTCGCTTTTTCATGACTTTTAAACGCCACTTTTTTCGCACACATTTTCTCGACCGATTTCATGTTCGATTTCTGTTATAAATATGTCGCAGTTCCGCGAAAAATCACATTGCAAATCAATTTCAACGGTTGCTCGTACGGAAGACAACTTGCCGCGACGCTGCACCGCGAAATTAGATTTAGTCACAGTAACTGTATACCTTGTCAGCTTAGATGAACGCCGTCTTCTTAACGAAACGTATAAATACCTGCATAAACGAATGAAACTGCAACGAACGCACACCACCTTCGCAAATAATATATTTATATTTAAATCATGCAGCGTAAAACGCGCCCATCAGTTGCTCAATACTTGTTTCATTTTTTTCAACATTCAAATCAAATCCTCGTTTTTCAATTTCTCAACCTATGTTTCTGTTTTCGTATTATTCCGAATTTCCGTCCTTTTTTTATCTTAGTTAATGTTACGTTTTTGTTCCACTTTCCATTCTGCATTTTTTGTGGTATCCAGAAACTTTTCGCGCTTGATGTGTTTCATTTTTTAAAACATTTACTAACCAAACATCGGTTCTACTTTGTTTCACACATATTTTTGAATTTCCTTTTAATATAGTTGTACGCGATATAATTGTTGCGGTTAACATTGCGTTGAAAAGTTAGAAAACACGCGTGTTTTTCAAACTTAATATTAAGTCGCGATTTCACGAGCGGATTCAGCAAAGATATTTATACCTGAAGAGAAACTGATCGCGATTCGAAACCAAATTCCAATGTAGTAAGGTGTATAAAACGCTACGTTCAAAGTTGCATGTAATGTAGAAATATCAGCTCCCTAAAATTTTATGCAACCGCGATGCACTTTGTTCTAACAGCAGATCTTGAAACTTGAATGGAAATCATTTTCTCTTCAATCATTTTTTAATAATATACATTGATTTAGTATATCTTCGTACAAATTTTGATTCATGAATTTTCGCCAATTGTCTGTATCTCGCAATATATATGATAATTTCACATACAATGTTTTCATTTATACGTTGTATTTATGTACATTTAAGACATTTTTAGTAAAGTCATTGAAACACTCGTAGTACAAATCAGATTGCTTTAAATTGATGAAACGAATTTGTTTTAAAACTGCGAAAGTAAAATATTCAATTTATTTGATCAAGATCGCTGACACTTAAGCTACTGATGAATTTACTTGGAAATGAAACATATTTATTCATTGTTGTGTTATTTTGTAAAGGTTAAGATGGTATTAGAATTCGATGTATTCGTTCAAAAAGTAAAAATGATTTTCACAAATTTCTACTTTGATGTGTACTAATTTTTCTTATTTTTGTTTCCATAGAGCAGCGACTCCAAATATGTTTTAAGATAAAACGTCAGTCCTACTGAACAGAAGAAGACAAATGATACTGTGCCAACGAGAGAGCAAGATGATCAGATAATGAGTGACATATCACCTTCAGAGCTTAGTACAAATTCCATGATAGATATCAATTTTATAGGCTGTATAATAACTGTTGAAACAAGAAGAAAAATATAACTATATTTGTGTTAAAAAAGGCGTTGGAATATTTCTTATTATAGTTGAAATTAGAAATAAAAGGCTGCTCGCGATAAGTTGGCATTTTTTATTCCAAGCAGAAATTCTGCTGAACGTTTAAGGAATTCACTAATAGTAAAAGGCTTCGATAAAGCTTTTTTTCTACCGTGATACAACTTTTGTCTATTACCATGTTCAGAAGTTCAAATGCTTGTAATTATTAAAACTTCTAAAAGCCGATATGAATACTTCTTTGCACAAAGCGAGTTTGACTTTTAACCAGTTTAGTTTTAATATCTCCTAATTGTCGTTGTGAGAAGAAAAAAAAAGTTGTGTACTCGAGACTGTTCTCATTTATTATAACGACGATGATCGTTTGTTCGTCTAATTGGCACGATTGAAAAGCCGACCAATGATCTCTTTTTCCAATTGAAATTCCAAAGAAACGAGTGAATAAAATAAACACAAAACGATCACGAGCTCGGCGGTTTTTTTGAGAGGATAAAAGAGTGTCGTAATTGGGATGCAGAATTGAAGGATATTGTCCAGATACATCGCATATTAATCCAGCCTAGGGGAGCTCGCCGGCGAATATTAGTTAAAATGGTTAAAATTAAAAACGAATCTGGTTATAATTTTTCGCCGCGTACAATGGCCGACCTAGAAACCAATTCGAGTATGATAGCGGAGTACCTATTCAGCTAAATGTAGAATAGGATATTCTGCAGCATGTAATACAGGGTGGCGCGATAGGCCCGCGGCAACAGCATTAACGAGACGAGCTACAACTCAACCCGTCGTCGGCTCATCGTTAGTCGCTTTCATGCTGCATGAAGTGTTTTATGAAAAGAATGTTATTTCATTATGTGCACAAAATGGTGCTTTCTATTCTCCAGAATTGTGTTTTTAACTTTGTCATAATATGTGTATTCTAACACGCCACTTTGCTCTGTTATCTGTTCGACTGATTAAGTTGTATCATAACTTTTAATTGTACAAATCATGTGACCAATTTGTTTCATCATATAGATTTGTGTTTGTACTAAAGTCGATAATTCCTGCGTTTCAACTTGAATAAAAAGTTCATTTTTCACTCGCTGAAATGTCAATGTTATGTTAACGGTGAAATACATTTATAATATGTTGCTGATAATATTGATACAATGCTACCAACAACTCTGTTATACATATTGAAGAGAAACATATATTTATCATATGAATTCAGTATTGATACCATAATGACAATATATTTATAGGATGATATGTATGTTAAGGGTGTTGTATTAAGTTTGGATTATTCTTCTTGTTTTTATAGTATTTCAAATTGTTCTATCATATATTACTATTATGTAAGTTTTATGTTAGTATAATTTGAGTATAATAACCATGATACTGAAAAATGATGATAATTATATCAGAGAAATGTGTATACAAAGAATATGGCGAATTATATGAACAAATAAATGTTTCTTTAGAAGAATATAATGAAAATATATTAGAATCATACCAACAGGATTAAAATTGTACGTGATAAAATGAACAAATATTGATATCACACGTATGTAATATATTTTCATTAAATGCTTCATATATTGTCGGTCTCAACGAAAATTATCACGTTTCAAAATGTTCAATGTTAATTTCCATGTGAATTTGAAACGTTCTAATTTCAGTAGGACCGACGATATATTCTCATTATATTTCTATTTTGTGCTCACTGTATGCTTACTATGTGTTTTGCTGTAGCAGAGACTGTTAGTAACCGAGCAACATTGTACTTTTCAGACATTTCTTAAAACAATTACTGTAACGCGTAAAAATCATGAATTTTGGAATTATTATATCCGCGTCATTTTTACTTAAATGAAATTTCAAAAATGCTTCTCAAAGCGAAAGATGGATTTGTGTTCAAAATGTTCAAAACAGCAGACACAGGGGGCGCTGTCATCGATCAAATAATTGTTAGTAAAAATGTCATATTTTTCGATATTGTACGTGTTTTTCAACAAGATGAAGTATCGTCTGAACATGGATAGTATAGAATTTTTTATGCTCCGCATTTCAAAAATTGATTTTCCAAAAAGTGTTCCGCTCCAATAAGGAAAGATGAGAATTTGAATGACTACTTTTTAGGAAGAGTTATAGAACTTTTTTGAATTTTATAAATTACACTCCGTATCATGAAATAATAGTACGTGTAAGTGATTTTGTATGATCGATTCATTATGTTTCCGACGAGAAACAAAGAGTCAATTTCAACATCACACCTGAAATCTTACAAGTTCATCTCGACAGCGTATGATTTTTTTTTAATTTTCACGCGTTCGAGTGTTCACGCTTTTACGCTTATTTAAGTGGATAGAAAACGATTTTATTCCCGGATTTCTCAACTTTGGCGCATAATGTTCGAGTGCATGCTTTAATTTACAATTAATATTCTGTCGAGATGAACTTGTAGCAAAAGATTTTACTGAGATGCTGAAATTGACTCTTTATCGCTTGGAAACATAATAAATCGATTTTATCGAATCACTTAGCTTTGCTTATTCACCGTGATAACAATTGTAATCCACGAAATTTGGAAAAGTGCTTTAATTCTGCCCAAAAGGGTAAGAAGTGTTTTTAAAAACGTTTATTTTTCCCGACTGGAACATCGGATTTTTATATATATAATCTTTTCTGCTTTAACATTTTATTTATGACGGAAAGTGAGTTGAATAAAATATCAAGTGTCTTCTAGTACTTGCTTTTTACTTATAAAAGTTGACATACAGGATAAATTTACGGGTGAAGATAGTATTTATTCTCGAGGGATGAATGAGTGTGGATTAGAAATATATTACGCTAGTCAATATAATTCTAGGCAAACAAATTTACTTGACTTATGTTGATTGTGTATATAATTTATTTAATAAAACTTACGTTTACTTTTTCGTTTAACAACTGAAATGAAAAACATTTAATTCTAAGTGCTTATTCACTTAAAATTTTGGACTAATTAATTTAGTTTTTAAATACCTAAAAACTGCATTAAAATTATAAAACAAGTTAATTTACTCTTCAAAAATGTGTTTTTTGTTTGCAAAAAAATCACGTTATTTATGACAGAATTTCGTTTTATGTACCTGTCTCACTTTAAAGTAATTCCTTAAAAAATGTTGTCAATTTATGAGATTGGAATTTTTAATTAATTCACGAAAATACTTAAAATTAAATTTTTAAAGTTAATTCATAAAGAAGAACAGTGTTCACAGAATTCACCGACTAATTGTTGAATTATGTGAATAGCTAATTGCCGTTTGCACGTTTCGCAAGTGAGGATACATGTTAAATACTGAAGTCAAAGTAGAATGTGACTCTTTGATGCACAACAAAAACACAAACCGTTGGTAGGAAAACTACTTTAAGTAAAGATGCAATAACATATCACACGTTCTGAGTCTTTGTAAAAGACGAAATTTCACAGTTTAAATTGGTTTATAGTTTGCTTAACGAATGAAATAGTAGATAATTCAGAATATGACGGCACAATTAGTAGTATTGTACTGTGTTTAGTAGTACATTGAAAGTTTAATTTGGTTATTTTCTGATTTTGTATCTCAATTGTCTTTTGATTACAAAACAATTGTAATTGTGATGACAATATTATTTCTATATTACTTTTTGATTAGAGTTTCGCAAAACTTTTTCTCGTTATATTTTTAAAATGATGTAGGGAACGAATTTCAATCTTGATGATGGAAAGAATTTTTTTATTCAACTTATTCAGTTTTTAATAAGCGCAGTTCGAAATTCGTTCGAAATATTAGACACAATATGCAATTTCGTAGACCATTTTATAGCTGTAACATCATAAGGTCAATATTAGCTGGCAAACGTCGTGCCAAATAATGTTGAACTTTTTCGATAGTTATTTAAGAAGTAACTATAATTACTGAGAAACGAGTTGACCAAATTGATATCACAGTAGTTGAGTTGCAACTCAGTGTGACAAAATTGATGCGACAGCAAATGTAAAAGAAAATAAAATGGTTTTTTCTCACGTACCTAAAATTAAAAACGTCTATTCAAATTTTTCGTGAAATTTTTTTCGTTGGTATCTATTGATTAATAGATAAGAGAAAAAATTGAAGTATAAGTAATTTAACTATCTATGGTAATTTGCTTTTCATTTAATAAGATGTATTTTTAATAAAGAATCATGCCTCAAAATGCCCTTATTTTGTATTACAATTTATGACGAAAATTAAGAAAATCTAGCTTATTCATAACAGAGATATATTAAAATCTTCAATTAAAAATATTTTCAATTTCATATACTGCATTAAAGTGCAAATTTCATTTTAATAATGTTTCATTAATAAAGAATGCGATTTTATAAGGTTTTCTGAAATCTATTAGTTTAACTCTATTTTTGATCATTTTTTAAATAACTTTTACTTAATTCATTTTAAATCAATAGCCAAATTTGAAAACACATAAATTAGATTTTGCAGATTATTTATGTTGAGATACAGGTTTATTTTAGTTTTATACATTCAAGGAAATGTATATTATATTTACTATTTACAAGTCAATGTTACATCGTTATTAAGATATGGTTAAGCAATTTTCTGACTATCAGCAATAATCCTGTTAATATTGAAAAACATTAACAGGTATTTTTAAAACATAAGGTAAAAATTACTCTACCAAGCTCAAAATACTATGTATCAACATTTTAAAAACAACATGTTAAAAACAATATATTTATTTTATCGACAATCGTCATTTGCTTATATTAGTTGAAATTTTCAACTTTAAGCTAGTTATTTCAATGTTGAAAATTAATTTCTTCAATGTTGAAGTTATATCACCTGTGAGGATTCTGTTGTTGAAAGTTGAAAAGTTAATACTGCATGAGTAAAACTACTTTGAGTCAACTATGTCGGAAATTTTTGGTCGATGTTGATCATATACGTTTAATAAAGACGATTCATTTGATGCTGGGGTGGTTGTCTTATTATCAGTTAACGCCTGTTGAATACTGATTCAATATTGGCTAGTTAACGTAAACTATTCAACATTGGACTGATGTTCTTCATACAATTAGTTCAACGTCGTTTGCCCACATTGGCCCAACTTTGCAACAATTTATAAGTGGGTCAAAAGTTAACGAATTCTGCTTTGTATTTGATGTTGAATATATTACGTATATATTTTAAACCATTTTAAGAAGTAATTGCAGAATTTCTTCTGCAAATATTTTCTTATTAAACTTTTTTTATTAGATATACCTGCAAGATAATTTGGATCTTATATTGGAACCTATCGGTAGAATTGAAGTGATGCAAATTGATATTGAATGTTTTGAGTATAACCGAAAGATTATCTTGGTTTATATTCGAAATGCTATTCCTTGTTTAACCATTAACCATACTTGCCTAGAGTTAGTCAACATATTTTACACATTTGGCCTATTAAAGGTTTACCATAGCTGATAAATATTGATTTAATTGTTTTTAATGTTGATTACCAATATTTGTACTAATTTGTCTCTATTGAAATTCTATTGAAATAATAGGTCTAATATTGACCTATTATTAGTTGGTTAATAACCATTATGTGTTTTTAAACAATTGGAAAAAATACATTTGAGATATGTTTCAAAAATAAATATATTTGTGCTAAATGATGATTTAATTAATACATCAACATTGATGTTAATAATGAAATGTAAATTTATCATAAATTCAAAATTTTCGTATTTCAAAAGAAATATAGCAAATTGTGTTACGTGTTTTTAAGATTGCACGAAATGTATACACAATTGTAGTAATTTTAATTTTTCTATCGCGATGGACTTAATTTTAAAATCTCATTGAAATTTCTATGCTGACTTCATTTTTGAAAGAATTTATATATGTTATATAATTGTAAGATTGTATTTTAATGCAGTTCAAAAGATAAAAAATTAAATGCTGTCGGAAATAAATAATGTAACAATGAAATTTTATCTTTATAATACGTTATTTTTTTTTATTGTTGAACAATCAGTTGCATACTTCTGCAATTATTGTTTTGATTTTTATTTTAGTTGCTAGCAACTCATGTGAATTTATTTTGTAAATGTGTAAAACAAATTGAGGATTAAAATTTAAATTATCTATGCAATACAGCAAACAGAATTGAAACATTATAATTGAGCGTATCAATTTCTCTTTTGAACAATGAGTTACTTTTCAATGTTCACTCGCACATCTGTGGAAGGCAAATACAATAGTTATCGTAAATTCTCCAATTGATTGCTCATTGAATTTGTAGATATCGTAGAGTTCAAAAACAAATTATTCAACCATCGTACGTTAATCAAACCATTTTGCAGAATTAAAAAGTCAAATTCAAATAGTAATAACTAAAAAGAAACATTTGTAATCTGGATACAAAATATTCATAATATTATTTGTATGATTTAAAAGGAAAAATAACTTTTGTTCAGTTGTTATGTTATGTTTATTCTTCTATTGAATAATGTACAGTTATTAAGTTTTTGCGCGGTATATACACACCGAAAATGTGTTCCGAATGGAAATAAAATAAATAGAACACGTACTTTGCATCTATTTCGCACGTCCTCTATCTATTTCATATATTTTCCAGAAAACTTATATAAAATGCATATAAAGTAGATGTAAAGTATATCACTCGTTTTACTGAAAAATTTTATGAGACGCCATTATAATTCGGTAAAAAGAAGTAACACGACTAAATCCTAGTAGATTTTGAATTTAGAAGAGACTAGGCATTCTTGAATGTGATATATCAATTATATATCACCTTTCATTTCAGCGTATTATTTTATATCTCGATAAATATATAAAATGCTTAGTGTAGGATGATTTTTTCTGCAATATAACGGACAAACTGTTCCAATTGAAATTTTATAATTTTTGTGTTTATAAAGAAATCTTTCTTTTACTCAATTTTAAAAGCACTGATAAAAAATTTGATGATCAGTTATATAGTAGCGAAGATAATTGTATTTTTTATTTCGCTCTTTCGAGATCGACATTTTATGTATGTCCATATGTTGTATAATACTTCAAAACTTTATGTACGGAAGCACATTTGCAAATATTGGACAGCAGTAAAAAAGCTGATCCATCATAAAGTCAGCTCCAAGAAAATCGTACCTACACTAATGAACTTTTTTAAACATAGGGTTTGCTCTAACTAAACTCATGAACGTAATATGGTAATGTTAAAATTAATCAATTGAAATTAATATTCGAAAATTAGGAGTGTACTTTTGCTAATGCTGTGTAAATAAGCATTAATATATTTACATTATGAAAATGTAATTAGTATTAACATTCTGAAAGGTATTACATTTTTATCCAAATTATAATATTCCGTTCAATTTAGTTTATTATTGGTATTATTCGCGAACATTTGAAGTTTTTATCCATTTTAAATAGCTTTTTAGTGTTTCCAATGTTGTAATTTATACTTTTAGTATAAGAAAACATTCAAGTGTTATAAAATAGAACAATTATCTTTACAGTTAAGTAAAAATTATAGTATGAAGCATTGAACCATTAGTTGATTAATTAATTATTTGCATAAAAAAACAGAAAAAATTCTTTACTTGATTTAATGCCAATTATTTTTCATGAAAAAATTCGAATTTGATTGTTATGTTAACCAACCACACACTTTAATTTGAATCAATTTTATTTGAGAAACACAGATGTTTGAATACAGCTTATGAAAAAATATTTTTACGAACAGAATTTTCTACTTCATTATATTGATGTAAGTAATTTTTAAATATATACCATGTATAAACTGACGAGGTGTGTGATTAAAGTAACATTATGTAATTAAGGAAAATAAAATCAAAATATAGAATGTCGTTCAAACTTCTTTGAATACCATTTTTTTACCGATTTAAATTCCTTTAATGCAAGTTTAAATAATAGATATGAAAGTTTGTTAATAATTTTAAAAATAATCTAGATCATCTAGAATTTTACACTTTGCTTGACTAAATCTTGAGTTATACTCCTTCAAAATGTGCTTCTTTAATGAATAAGTTGCGTTGCAGAAAGATTTTGAGTTGTTAATAGAAAAGTGAAACTCGCATAAAATATATATTTTGAAATAAGTTAAGAAAAATGGTATTTGACTAACGATAACCATTAACCGAAAGCAAGTTTCATGTTTCCATGGACAATACAGTTTATTAATTTAAAAATGGAGCGAAATTGAGTTTATTCTGCAATGAGACTATAATTTAATATTATAATCATTAGATTTTTTAACAGGATTACGAGGAAGTTCTCAATAAGAAAGTTAATGGAACAACTGACAATGTGCCAGTTCGCAATTGGTTTGAAAGATATTTCCGTGTTTGATTTAAAGATGAATATTCAGGAAATTCGCATCAATCAAATGATGGTAATTTCTAGTCAATCGCAGTAGAAATGGTAGTTTTGAAACTGTTACGGATCGGAAGAGGCGCTATTAATATACAATTTAATTGGCAGCTGATATTCTCGGAAGTTGAAAATTTGGAAAATTGCTTTTCTCACTTAATATTTGGAAGGCTGACTTGCTCGAAGCGTGATATTACAATAACACGAAAGCTTCTATTTTTACGAGTGGCGCGCTTATTTTAGTGATTTTGATACATTTCGCTTGTAATGTCATCTACGGTTACTTCGATTTTTCGAAATAGCTGGTATAAGAGGAGAGCAACTTTTTTTGCTCTCTACAATCAATAAGGACAATAGCGCGAGGAAGAAATTCGCGCTTGCCTTAACTTTCGGGGTGTAACAGTTAAAAGGATATTGAGTCAAGTCGACAATATTCCGATAAAAACGGAAAATTATCATTTACTGGATTGCGAACGTCCGGTAGGTGTGGTGCTGGTACTGTTCGTGACAGCTTACATTGATTTATATGAGAAGGCCGCGGGGTAAAAAATAAGTGAGAGTTTCTGCGGGCAAAGCGATTGCGAGGAAAATTTGGCCGGAAAGTGTGAATCCAAATATTCAATCGAATGGTCCAGATCTTCTGGGAATCAAACACAATGTGTAATTATCGGCTTCAGATAAAACACTCTTGGGATCTGATCCAGTTCTTATTCTGTAAGAATAGATGGCCTGAACAGGCAGTCTGATAGTGAGATATAGGTTGCGGGTCAAATCACTATAAAGGGGTATTCGAACGGAAGGAGAAAACATTTTTTCTTGCTCGCTTGCCAGCCAAAGTGGCAAATGGCGATATGGTGGATGTGTTTATGGAACATTTGAAACCAAGAAGCCAAATTTATGGGCTGAGCACAATCGCAGTTAACTTTGCACTGATGATGAAGGATTAAATTGCAATGGAAAAAGTGAATGAATTATACCGCGACGAAATGAAATCGATGGAAACTCAGGGTCGAAAGCATCGAAATTGACCTGTGTTAATTCGTAATGTAAACCTCGCAGTAGTCTATTGATTCGCTATGGGACTGAACATAAATTATAGGGGGTTTATAGTGACTCAAAGAAGGCACGATTTATAGGTTATATACTAAGTGATATAACGTTTGGCAAAGTGACAAGTCGCGTAGTGCATTAAAAAAATTGTGTCGCATAATTAGAATGTAAATCATCGGCGGTAAATATATTGGGATTTATGACGAAACCTCAATAATTATTACAAATGCTGGTGACGTCATGAATTCTCATAAAATGTTCTATGGTAAATCGTATTCGACTGTAATGTGAAAAAATGAGTCTCGGAATGATAATTTATTTCAGATGGCACGTCACGTGATTCTTTCGTGTTGCACTTTCAGTTGGTAAACTTGAGTTCAAAGTCATCCGGCAATTCGATCAGGCAGTTTGTCTGCCTGATCCCTGCCATTATAGTCGCGCTCGATAATTCACAACTTAAACAAAAGAATCGTTGTGATTTAGATGATTATGTTTGTATTCGTAGGAGCTATTTTGACACGGTTTTACAGCGTCAATAAAATGGCTTGACAGTTCATGTTGGGAGCGTTATCATCCGCTGGAAAATTATTTTCAATCAAGTCCTGCTTAATGATAATATACGTCATATAAATAAACTGTGATTGGATCAGCCTCGAGCGAGGATGAGCGATTTGAACAACGCTTCCCAATTCAAGATGCGTACTTATCCCATGTATTTGTGGAAAGCTGCTTTTGCGAAGTCAGCATGATCGACAACTGAAACTGGCAGTTTTCAACTTGCGAGTGACATCTCCCTGCTTTGTTTTGCAGATCGACATTGAGCACGACTATACATCATTTTAAAGAGCCCTGCCGGCTAGAGTAATATGCCGGATGTAGGTGATATGTGACAACTGACGAACTTGAGTGTGTGTTTTAAATAATATACGAATCAAATTTTAATTCTATTAAATTTACATTTCTAGAGTTTCCACTTGACTAGAAAAAAGTATTCAACGCGCCGCTTGCTTGGATAAATATTTTTCAACCAGGATAAAGGTCTCGATGATTTCATTAAGCCGACACATTTCTATGAAAAATTGAACTACATTTTGGCATCTGCAATTGAGTTTGATACTTCATAAAGCACTTCCGACAACGTAGTTTATCAAATGAAATTCTATCTGAATTAGATATGCTCAGTCGATTTCAAGAGATTGAATCAAATTGAGATTAATTATGGGGATGATATACATGGGAAATTTGCCAAAATATTGTTGACAGCCTAGCAGCTTCGAGACAACGGATAGAGCAATCGTGAAATGCGCAGTTCAAATAAAATATGCCACTTCTTTTGTTTTCAAACAATTTCCAGGAAACCATATGGAAACAACACGTGTTTGTTAGTTATTTATTTTCGCATAATACAAAATTGTTATTTTTTCATTGAAGCTATGTAAAACTTTATATTAAAAAGAGATCGTCAAAAGTTGAGCTGAGAAAACAAGAAAACATCGCTTCAGCGAAATGAAATTATGAATTAATAATTCAAGACAACATCGTATATGATTAATATTGACGCGACTTAAGTGAGTAAACACTAATTGCATTATCCAGATATGCTTCACGAGTATTATTAATTCGATATGTAGTTGATTGATTACCGTCGAATATTAATAAGAGTGAAACAAGAGATTGACAACATTTATTATAACTATGTTTTCCAAACAGCGAATCAGATCAAATTTAGAATCATGATAACCACTAACATGGTTTCTTGCAAATAAATAATGACGTCTCAATTTTTTCAAATGAAAAGCTCCAAAATGTTGAGCTTATTTCCAACTTCTATGCGTTTTGTCAGTAATATAATAACCTTTTATCATGTTTTTATTTTTATTCTGTCTTTTTCTGTACGGTTAAGCACGCATAACAAGATTGTTAAAGCTTTGTTTGTAATTATCTGAAAAGACGTCTCATCTCCGGGTTTTTGTTTCAGTTTCTTAACTGCACGACACATTTCTTTCTGTTTTTGTACTATAAGTTTGCCACATTTTCAAATGGCTTTTTCTTACATTGTGCGATTCTTAACAATCCCGTTGAACTATTTGTCCTACCATTTGCAAGGTCTCAGAGAAAAGTTTATTTTGAGTTTATAATGACGTGACATTTATATTTAAATTCGTCACTGAAATATTAGACATTTTTGGCAGAGTTGGACACACCAGCGAAATCATTGAATTACGTATTGGTTTTCCAATTGTTATGATTGCCAGTTTCGGTTATACAGCAGCAATTCTAGTTTAGTTATCAATAATACGATTTTAATGAAAAAATGGTTTCAATGTTTAAATGAAATCGTTTAATCTTCCAACCTTTAAATCATTTGCATCCTTTGGACACAGCAATTGCTGATACTGGATTTCCGTTATATTTAGTTTTGATATCAAATCGAAATAGTCATATTGGTTTGTTATTTCCGGAAACATCATTCGATTATATTTTTACAGTTACTTTTGATACAACGCTAATATCATTTCAAATTTTTGCGTGATTCTTTGTTAACGGCTTATCTGCAGTTCCAAATTGATTTAAATAAATTTTATTTCCCAAAACAGAGCACTTCGAATTTACAGTATTTTCATAAATTTCTCCTTGCAAGTTCATTTTAGAAGTTACTTTTTTACGAAGTTACCTTGAGTTTTCGACAAAAAAGTTTAATTTACGGTTCTTTAACTTAACTTTGGCAAAAATGTGAGCAATTAAATAATGGTTCAAGTTCTTTCTCTTGTTTTCATAATAATATTTCAAGAATATTGCATTTGGCATTAGTGAAATGTTGTGAGATACAAATTATTTATTTTTGTTGCTAATCAATGGTAGTTAAAACTTGAGCGCATCTTTGATATTACTCTGGATTTCGTACTTCCGAAACTTTTGCCACTTCAAAACTTTCGCTGATCGATTGCGATTAACTAGTAGATTGTCCGTGAATGAACTACGTTGTTTTCCAATTGAAACTACTTCATGTCAACTCTTTTTCAGTTTTAGAAAATGACAAAATGATTTAAAGTAATATTATACCTATGAATTTCAGTTACACGTTCAAGATCTTTTATCAAGTAACTTGTTAATGAACATCAAAAATAATTCCATCTTAATCATTTTAAATTCCAAACTACATCTAATTAAATTCTAATCAACAAAAAGAAAAAAGAACAAAAATATTCAAATTAAAAATACTTATTTTAACAATCAAAATTGTTTTTGTATTAGTAATCGCAATGATAAAAAAACGTAATTTTATAAAAAAAAACGAATGTCATCAACAACTAAATGATTTAACATATGAAATATCAATTTTTCGGTTGCAAATTTAAACGTATGTTGAAACAAATAATAAATAAATCGAAATATTTCTTAATAAAATAACTGAAAATGTTTAATATAAATACATTATACAATTTTGAAATACACAGTTCATTCTCGAATCATGTATTTCTAGAAATAGAATTTTAAAAAAATTTACAGAAAATCATGCTTGTTTAGATTGGAACAAAGAGTTTCTGAATGTTAACCCATTGTCTCAC
>JABFQD010000061.1:0-43692 GCA_022817045.1 Psix sp. ZL-2020
AACGTTAACAAATTTTCAGAAACAAAGTCTATGATTATGTTATTAATTTGAATAAGCTAATGTTCAAATAATATAATATATAAAAAATCTTTTATTGAACAAGATGAAAAACAACACTTAAATTTCTTCGTTTAAAAAAAGACTATTTTATATACCAAGGAAAGAAAATGTGATTTTCAATAAGTACTCATTTCAGGCCAAACTGAAACTAGAATGCGGCATTAATCGAATATCTCACTCTATAATATAATATAAACAACAATTTTTATTCACACTGCGAAAAAAGACATTTTCATCTACGAAAAAAATGTGGAAATCGCAAATAAAACATGGCAGTTTGATGACAGTTTTTTATCTAACAGAGTAGTTTTGCGTGTCGGGATTATAAGTTTGTTTTCCTTTCACTTTTGCAATAACGAGACTATGTTTTCCTGACAATTAAAAATTCGTATATCAATTGTACTAAAGCATTTCGCAGTACCTTGAATAATTTTGAAGCATTTTGTCTTATAAACAGTAACGTTATCTCTCAGTATCAACATATCATGGTATTATCACCAGAATTAGTTGTTTTTTAAGTTCTGAATCATTCGCACTCATCAACATGAGATCAATTCCACTACAATGCTGATATCTGGAGATAACTATACTCTCAATATTTTTTCTCTCAAATTTATTGAATGCCTCACAAATATTTACACATATGCGTTGAAGCTTATTTTTTCAATCTAGACATTGCTTGATAAAATCCAAATAAAGCATTACAGAATAATAACTAGACCATGTTTATTATGTTTGGGTGAAAGCATATATGTGACAGTATACATGTCTATAACGATGATAGATTATCTAAGTTAAGGTTGCATTGTGCTAATTTATAAGTAAGTTTCGTTGGTTGGTAAATCAATGCATCAGTTTGATATTAAATTATCTTGGATTATTTTGCATTCAAACTTTCAAAAAGTTGGCTTCTACTATTCATAATCGTGAAAGGCAGTATGGAAAAAGCTTCAAAATATATAATTAACTGCAGTGCTATATATATGTTCATATATACATATACGTGTATGTATGTGTGTACATATATATTTATCGTTATTGATATTATTTTCTTATCAATTTCTATCATTACTTTTTATTTATTCTCCAAAAGTGAGATTCATCAAAAATACTATCATTATATAATATTTCATTTTCCCAGAGAATTATACAAAATATTTCTCGTTGAAATTATTTACTGCAGTAGTGAATTGTTTTTAGATTACAATACTATTGTTTATGGTGACTATATACATTATTTTATAAATTAGTCTGTCTATCAAATTATTTTAACGTAGTTCTATTTCTTTGGTCATATATTTGTTTAATTCCACTCACTAGTAGATTTATCCATTTTGATGATTACAGTTTTTATATTTTACATTATACAAATAGGGCATTTATAAAAAGAGAGAAAAAATGATCAATTCTGCGCTATGCTTCGTAAATATTGTCTTTTCATAGTAGCTTTTTATCAACAACATATTATGTATTTTCCGCAAAGACATCATGTAAATGTTCTTCATTGATGAACCTATGTTTTACTGTTGTGGCAAAACGAATGCGGGATGTATCAAATGGCTTCTAAAAAAGGAGTATATGTCATTCATAAGCTTGCAGTGAATTAGAAACATTGGTACGAAAGCGTTTTTATCTGAAAAATGAATATTTTAAACGCCCATTTATTGTATATTTATAAATATTTATATATTATTAATAGAAATAATATATATATGTATTTATATAATTTTTTACAAGTTTTATGATTGTAAATCTCCTGGTTGTAAAAAATTGTAAAAACCACTGACATTATTGAATAAAAATAAATTATTTGATCGGTCGCGAAGGTCGCAAAATTGTCTTACTTTTTGTATAACGCGCCAACATTGTATCTGCAATGCAAATGCGAATCTCCAGGAACAATGTAAAAATACCAAGTTCGCATATTGCACTGTGAGATATATATCACTTTTTTACGTCTGTGCCGGCGAACAACTAATTTCACAGCAGCTTCAATGAGACGTTACTCGATGTTCCGACATGGTCGTTTTGAGTTTCATAGCAAGCTTCTTCACATTAGTTCAAATATAAAGATTTATCGCAAATTACCGCCAGATAATCATGTTTTTATCTTTCAACAAATATATTATTTAAGTGTTTTTAGTGAAATTTCGTGCATTGGTCTCTGACATATGTTTTTTCAAATAATTCATTAAATGTTTGTTTAGTTATTACATTACATTGCCTACACTGATTTCACTTCAACTAAACAAAACACACCTAGCACTTTAGAAAAGAATCGTTTTCAATTAAAAGTTGCATATCTTAGAAATATTTGTCTTAAGATGATATATCAGTCACATAAGTGTAACAAAGACGGAGACAATGTAGCTTCCGTTCGTGGAAGAGAGACAGAACGACAAGGACTGATATTTCACTTCAAGTTTTGAAAACCACTGATTATGCTTCTTGTTTATTAGTGATGTGAATGTCAGTTCTCAATGCATACAATACGAGTATAAATTTCCTACTAAATGATAGAGTCGTTGTGATTGCAAAGTACACACGCTGACAATGATATACATTTAATTTAATCAATGTACACTATTTACACCAAATCAAGACACATATTAAAAATAAATACAAGTATGTTTTTCTTCATCTCACTGATCACACTTAAGCGTTATGTATTTGGGAAGTCGAGAGTTTTACTTATTGCGTTCATCATGTATCGTATTTGATTGGCGGAACTCAAATAATGCATTTGCTATTTTGTCATTACTATTTTTTCCGTCATGATTTTTAAGATTTCGAACTCAAAATGTGTGCTTCGTTGTGAAGAGATGTGATGAAAAAAGTCAGTGAAATACTTTTCTAACAAATAATACTGAACAAGTGTAGGAAATAATAATTAATCAAAGTTATACAATACATGAAGTTCGCCCGCAATAACCGAGTTACTTAAATTACAATATAGGGAATTATTCCTAACTAATAAAGATATGCATACCACACCAAACATCACGACATTGCTTAACTTAAATTCACTGATTGCAATTATGACAAAGGAATTACACGCGATATGACGAACTTCGATGTGTTATGATAAATTTATTACAAGCTATTATTAATCGGTCAAGAAGTAGCAGACTAAATAACGTCAATCACAGACTGTTACTTTAATAAATATAAACAATGAAAATAAAGTAAAACATGTTTTTAAGCAGTTACAGTCAATGGGGATGAAGTCGAATCACAATTTATTGGAATATGCTTGAAAGTAGCGGCTAATCAAATCTGTTTTTGATGAAATTGTTTTAAATAAATACGATTTGCAATCATTGCAATTCCTGTCAGTGTTTCATATAGTCTTCAGGTTCTTTATTGTACGAGAATGGTAAATTTATTTATATTATCTATAAATCATGATCTCTAAATTGGATAATTAAATAAATGCTGATATATCAATGATATTCACAATCAGATTAATTGTGAAGTCCAAAATTGCAATCAAGTTCAAGTTATCTGTAATTAAACTATGAGAGCATGTATTTATTTAGGTATAAATGATGAAATCTGAGAATTTGCTTGGAAAAACTGGAACGTGAATATGTGAATATTAAATATCTGTAAAGTGGAATAAATTTATTTTGTTCTTTTCATATGAATTTTAAAATATTTTGTTCTCTCACTGTGATGAATCATGTGATAGATTTTGCCGGTGGTTCCATACTATAGATTTCGTTTAAAATCCTCTTGCATTTTGATATTGAAAAGGCAGCTTGAGAGCCAATTTAATAAATTATAGCTAAATATGTTGTAAAGCAATATAATAGACATCGTAATAGAATTTCGCTCGCAGGTGTATTTTACAATATTCAATGTTGCTTGGCTTTCAAAAACATTATAGTCTTCTTAATGTCGGAACTGATTTTATATGTGAACAAATATTCTGTACAATAAATGAAATTGTAAGACTTATGAGAGAGTGATGAATTATTTTGGATTAAATCTGTTCATATTTACTAGTTTTGTGCGATGAAATTCAGATATTTACACATGAGGTGATATTAATGTACTCCCTTAAAGATTTTTATGCAATAAACAATTCATTTCCTTTAAATTACTTCAGATTTGTATGGCGTATTTTATACAATGTAATAAAATATTATTTAAGATAAAAGGTAAATGCTCAATTCCCTTAGAAAATAAAGAGAAGATAAGATCGATAATTTATCAAGTGTCGGTATAATAGAAAGCACGTCGACCATTTACTTAATATAGATAAAAAGGAATGTGTGAAAGCAAATGCAGTAAGGTGAGAAAGAAGATTCAAACTCATCTATAAGTTTAGGAAAAATCTTTTCTCTTTTAGGACAAAACTAATAAATCAATAAACAATGTCAATAAATTAGTTTTTCCCGCGTGCTAAAAAGCGAGTGTCAATAATTACAATTTTTCTTATATGACGCACTTCTGTCTCACTCTAAATGTTACAATTGCATTTACTAAAAAAAGGATATAATTGCCAATTTGAAATACAGGGTTTTTCATTGAAAATTTCAAGGGAGAAATGACTTTATTCTCTTACAGCGAGAAAATCGTAAACTCGAGGAGAAGAAAAATAGAATTTCAATCCCAAGGGTGTCTTCTCTGTCAACGAAGAACGATAAATAAAGAGTTCGAATCTCACTCTAGAGGCAGCTCAATTTCTCAATTACCTCAGAAGTGGACAGAATTGACATAAACTTTGATTCGTATTTATTTAAAATAATCATCGTAGTCGGAACTGTTGAATGAAATTATTGTTTTTCTTTTCTTCACATTAGCGACATTCTGTTTTCCGTTGGTTGATTAATTAAAAAAGTTGGATCGATGATAGTGTTTGTTTGCTTCTTGATCAAAAAGTTGCATTTGTTGTATTATAATAATAACAGTGATAATTGGAATATGATTATGTGAGTAAATGAAGCCTGAGCGCCTTGTAATGTCCTTTCGTCAGTGCAATCGTAATTCATATTTACATAGGATATATTCGGTCTTCACATAAAATAGGTACATATTTAATTAGTTTATCACTCTTACGTGCACTGAGTTAATACTGATTCGTATTTGTCGTTAAATCGAATGAATCACGACACGCGCACGCGCAATACTTGTCTACTTTATTTTTTGTCATTTTATTCCGCTTTATTCTTAGTCTAGCATAGGTTTTATAATGCCCAATACGTGCCAGAGCATTATACATAATAATTGCACTTATTTCATTCACTACTATGCTTGTTGTAATTTAAGTTGCTATTGCATTTATTCATTTTGTTCTATGATTTTCATAAATGTAATCACACAATTTTAAGTAAATTTTACATAAAAATATGTATAATTCAATCGTCGTTAGCGATATTCTTATTCGAGATATCGCATGACTAGGTGATTCTGGGAGGAAACATTAAACTATATATCAATTGTCGATGCTAGTTTAGAGATATCCCTTTTTATAACATTATAATAAATAAACAATTATTCCCTCTTGAACACTTCAGGGCATCGACTTCATAATAAGAGTTATTAGATTACAGTTAGATCTATGCTGTTGTATATTTTGCTATTGTATCTAGCTATTTTTACATTTATATTTACATGCGTTATTACACCCTTAATTTAAGTCTGATACGATTTATGAAGTATCTTAATTCATATGATGATAATACAAAGCAATCAAGTACTATTATTGATAAATGATCATAAAGTCAACAATCATAAAATGTATAATACATTTAAGTATAACTTTCGACATTTTGAGAATGATTAAATATTTAAATTCCGTTTTGCATCTACTTCATTGTATAGTGATAAGTAAGTTATGATAGACCACCAACTAATTATTCGCTAGAAATTAAAATTTTATGTATGTAATACCTCAAACACAATCTACCTTATAATTTAAAATGTACCTTTCAAAGTTTTAATCAAAAAACTTTTTTTGGATTGAATAATTCACGATCTAAATATTTGAAAAAATGTGTTCATAAAATAGTCAATGAGAATTGAATAATGAGTTTGATTCGCAAAGTTATTATTAGATCTTGGTGACCTTGTCATTACCATTGGAGTATTAGAAGACTCGTTATAATTCCCTAGGTGAATAGTTAATCATTTTGTCACTGTGCGTGCGCGAGTCCTGAAACATCGGAGCACATTGTTTGAGCAATTTTCAATTAGTTCATGCACACATCCTTCAACATATCGCGTTTACACTTTCACATGTCGGACTATATGTAGCTCAAAAGGACGCCCATTTGTTGCAAGTTTCTCACCAAATATCCCTTCCTATTCATTCTTTTTTGACTTCGTTTCACGTCTTGCTTCTCCGTTTGATTCGTCGGCAATGACTGAATGCTGTGATTGTATTACGTCAAGCATGAATAATTGTACATCATCATCGTGATAACTAATAGTTGCAGCAGTTACCAGCAAAACGACTAAGATGAAAACAAAATCGATATTCGGAATTCGAGTTATTGCGGGAATGGTAACAGTGGCAACGATAATTCATCATGACAGCTATTGTCCGAGTTTCGTGTAACGTCAGATTGATCAGTTCCTAAAGTATCATCCGATTCAATGTTACTCTCGCAACACCGTAAAAATCATCACTTGCATGCACGATAGTTCGAGATGAATATCATAAAAAATGTAAAACCACGTTCATTCAAAACAACGTTTCTCGACCAAGTTCAATACAAAACTATTTGTGTCATCCCAGGTGTCACGACGGAAGCAATTTTTTAATCACACCTGTCGAGATTCAATCCTTCGCATCAAAAAGTGTCAATGCGTTTCTGATTTTATCGCATTCCAAGTTAATTAGATGGCTCTCTAATAACGTTAATGGAACGTGATAAAAGAGTCGCACCAAATCGCGCGGAAGTGAATTAAACAAAATACTTTATAGTTCAACAACATACGTTACTCCGTTGTGATACGGCACAAAATGAAACGCTCGCTCTTTCGTGTACCAAGACCATCGCACACGTTACGTATGTCGCGTTCCCTAGATCAGCTCGAAATTGACGCCTTTGTTAATTACCCTGATAGTTACTCTTAACTACAATTCTCGTTCTTTTTAAATAACCGTGAATTCTTAAATAATTAACTTTTTTCTTTCTCTCCCCATACATATTAATACAAACTGTTTGAAAAGCCAAATTAATATTCATTAGTGTATACAAACGAATATTAATTATACACACAAATAGAACAGTAAAAAACAGATCGATTCAACGTTAAATCAACTTTCTAACGTTCGCCGAGTGATAAATGAACGTTGACAGTTTCAACGTTGATTCAACGTAAAAGAAATGTATCGTCGATAATAAAATGGAATTAAAACTCGTTGAGTTAACGAGTATCTATCAGGGTGATCCTTGAAATGAAAAAAACAACAACAACAATAATAAATAAATTAATTCTAGTGATATAAAAAATAGCTAAGTATCCTCGAAAAATGAGGTTGTACTTTCACGAGCTGGTTGTTCGGTAACTTGGAGGACAGCGAGCGACTTAGTCGCGTGCGGTCGTAATTTGGTGATTCGCGCAGATTCGCTTAATTAGTTATTAATTATCATAAGCTCGCGCGGAGCCAGGTATCGGCCGAGGCCAAGAAGCAGTGGCTCGGTACGGTGCATAGCATCGCAAGCAAGCTAATCCAGTAGGAATAATCTTTGGATGACCAGAGTAAAAGCAGAATGAGGCACCCACCTAGGCACCTGCCGACATCGTCAAACCTGGCGCACCCGGAGGTACTGGTCATCGGGGCGCTGCCCGAGTTTGTGTGGTTTTCCGCGGTAGGCTTCTGCGCCTCCGGGTGAGACATCCGCTCGATCTGCTGGTTGCCAGTCCACGGCCGTTCGGCATTCGAGTCCACGGAGTTGTGTCGATCTGCGATGGAATCTCCGCCATTCGAACTCTCACCCTGGACAATGCTCAGGTCCGCGTTTTCCTTGTCCAGCTCGTCGTCCACCTCGAGCGACATCTCTGTCCCGTAGAAGACCAGTTCCCAGTTCTCCAACGTAGCTGTAAATTAACACAAGCTGTTTAATTGAGCTTAGAGAGAGTTTTCGTGCGACACTACTAGACTACGTTTTGTTTAGGCCAAACTCTAAGAATCATTGTACATGTTGCTTGGTCAAAACCAAAATTATGTTACACTGCGCAGCGAAGTTGTCTACTGGCGCGCACCAAATTCGTAGCCTATTTGCAAACGTCATTACAGTCTTTGACAAGTTTCATTCAATTTACAATATATAAGTTGAATGGAGTTCGTTGGAATCCAAATAAAATGTTCTCTGGATGAAATCGTATGGTTGTAAATGAAAAGTTTCGACGAGCTGAAATGAGCTTCGAAGAAGCGGTGTAACTTTTCTTGTAATTGTATAATACAAGTTTATAAGTTGCACGTAACATTTCAGGTGTGTAATCAGGAACAATCGCGTTTTAGTTTGATAGTGATTTTTACTGAATTCGAGTTGTGAATTTCAGTCTAATTTACGTTCGGGCACATTTCTATACATTTTTCAAGATTGACAGAGAATAATATTTAGCTGAAAAGAAATCACGCTCCGTTTGACTAATTCAAGATAAATATTTTTATACACAAATTTGATTTTCATTCTGCAATTTTCTCTCATAATATCTCAACAGAAAATACATTCGAATAATCTACACAGTACATTTGTAGGCAAGTTATTCATTCAACTACTCATTGATATTAACATTATGTTAAATGATTCTTCAAACACGCTTAAAGTATCACCTCTTGATACATTTGGCAAAGGGTGTTAATTAAATTAGCGTTTCATTCCAAATAGATGAAAACGAACATATATATTTCAACGATCCTGAGAAATACGATCGAAATCCAAAGAAAAAACATATTTCAAAATAGTTTATTACTTTTTCATGCCTAGAAATGTTTAATTCATGGAACGACTTAAATATGAATGGAAGCCGAGAAGATCTTCTGTGAATAACGGCTTCGTTTCAAGTAATTATCACATTGTTCATCGCTTCAATTCGGCAATAAATATGGATGATTAATTACACATATTTCTCCGGCTGTTAATTGTTGATAATACTTGTCAAGTGTAACGGCAAAGACTCGAGTTTTACTTCTTTTTAAGCCTAATACATCTTTCGTGTGCATTCGAGCGTTTCAGTATAGAACTTCGAGAGTGATTTAGGAAAGTACTCTTGAGAAAAAGGAGAGCGAACGTACCCTTCGACTAAGGTAGCTCTCGATGCTCACGGTTCGCGCAGTTTATCATTTTGATTCGTTGACCGGAAAGCGCTCAATTAGTACGACTACCAATCATTTCGATGTTGACATCGATAGTGGAATTCGTGAGCACGTACTACGTACAAGTGCACAAAGCTCGACAAATGTGTACACACCAAATTTGATTAGCGTGAATTATAAATTAATTGTGAAAGGACACTTCTAATCTAAATTTCACATTTCAATAAGATCGCAAGCAAAACAGACCTCTCTGAGTTGCTCTTTTTCTCAAAATGCATTATGCTTTAACTTTGACGTTAAACTTATTTTTGCATACAAAATATTGTCATACTCTTATTCTGGATTATTAGTTATAAAAGTTAGCTTACTTTATTTATTCTTTCATACTTAGCAACAACTTTTGTGAAGTTCACTGCTGCTTTTTACGCAAAAAACGAATTTAATTTGACCGTACTTTTTGTTGATAATTGATTATAATAGATATGTTAAGAAAAATTAATTGCCAAGCAGTATTTTATATTTAAATACACTCGAGATATAATGTCTTAAGCAATGCCATGTAAAAAGTGAGTTAGAGTTCACTATTGCGGTGCATAAAAAACGTTAATTAATTCACTCATAAAGTAATGAAAGTATCCGTTTAAAGTAAGTTGACTTTTAAAATGTTCTATGACGTAAAGTGCAATGATAAACAATTAAACTGAATTACAAAATTGCAATTGGAATAATTAAACAGAGCTAATAATAAGCAACAAAATCTGTTATTGAAAAAAAATGAAAATGATTGATTATGCGTTTAATCAATTGAACACTGGATTAATTAAACAATATTAACGTTTTTCTTTGAGTTATAACTACATTGATTATTAATTTATCTAGAAATTGGAAATCGAGTAATCAATACATTGGTTTCAATATTTCGTGTAAATAAGGGATAGTACAACGGTGTAAGTAATCACAGAAACTTTTAAATTAATTCAAAATACAAATCTAAAAGCTGAAATTTATTGTTTCAAACCAATTTCAAAGAGTCAGAAAACAATTAATATTTTAAACAGAATTCAGTTATAACAAATGCTACAAGCCTAACAGAAAGATAAAAAATGGTTCAATTTCAAATACGCTGTCACAACGAGCAATTACGTAATTCTACAACCCATGACAACAATCCTGTAAAATAAAAGAATATAAACAAGGCTATGTCATTGAGAAGTAAATTTATTCTAACATCAAAAGTGCTATCTAATACTGAAATAAAGAACAACGAAAGATAAAGAAGCTCGAAAAACATGATCGAACAATAATTTGAACAAAAGCTTGGATTGCTGAATGTAATACCCTTGTCCAACTGCAAGTTTCTCGAATCAAACTGCTCGTCTTGCAGTAAATCTAGGCCATTAGCTCGGGTGGCCTGCTGGTCAATTCCTCGAGGCCCGGCGTACACCGGAAATAAGGGATAGAGTTGCTGGATTTTGGGATATTTCTGAAATACGGCTGGGACTTTGTTGATCGCTGTTTTGCTTGGCGGTTCCATCAAGATGATCCCTCGCGGTGGCAGTGAAGTCACGGTCGTTTGCTGTGACAACCTCGACCTGGACATTTCCGTTTGATCTTTAGTGGAGGCCAAGGTTGGCGCGGCTGGAGTCTGCGGACTCGGAGTGCTGCGGCCTCGTTGCTTGGTCCTTTCGTCGCCAGCTTTCGGACCGCGAACCACTGCCAAACCCCTGAGAGTCTGTATGGTTGGCCGACTCGTGGGCCGATTCATTTTGCCATTTTTGTGCTGTCCTCGAACTTTGCTCTTCCTCTGACTTTGGTTGGCCGAGTTGATCACATAAGCCGAACTCACGCTCGAACTTTTGTCAGTCTTATGTTGCTGTTGCTGCTGCTGCTGTTGCGACTGTTTGTTCCTCGGATTAGCGGAATTGAGCGAGTTTTGATTTTTCAAAAAGTTAGTTTCCCGAGGTTTGACGAAGGGTTTCTTCGGAATGTTGATTACCGAAGGACTGTAAAGCGGGAACTCCGCCCTGTCGGGCGGCGTTGATGTCCCGTAGAAAATTAAGGCCCATTCGTGCAACGTGGCTCGACCTGGTCCAGTTTCCAATCAAGCAGCATGAAGGTAATTGAGATTATTGATTCAGTTCGTGCAGCAGTAATGAATAGAAATCCAAAATCACTGAACGACTTTCAGTGATGTTGGAACTCTTGTTTAAAGGTCATTTTTGCACGACTATTCTAGTATCTTGTATCAAATTGTCCGCCGGTGACAATTTATCGACAAAATCGTTTTGCCAAGAATCGAAATAGTAACGACGTTTTTTAGACTCTAGTAATAAACATATCATATTTGATAAATGACTATTGACTGGGCTTACCAATAAAACGGCCTTCATTGTGGATTTCCAATTTCCACATGCCATGTGGTTTCTCGCCCCATGTATGAACTGACATAAATGGCCATTGATGAAATCCGGCCTTTGACGCATCATGCGGCCTCTTTGCTAAAAGAGTGCTCTTCGTACCCTGAGGGGAAATTAATTGTATCTGAAGATCGCCTCTTCGTTGCGCTGTTAGAGTCACTTTGGCCTGAAATAAATTATTATATTTTTTTCTTTCCAATAATGAAATATGTCTATCATAAAACATTTAGCTTCGTTACACATTTTAGCAATGAAATAATGCTCTCTTTTATCATAAATTTGAAATGTATTTATTTGCTGCTTCAAGTATAGGTATTTTTGATCATTTTACATTTCATCAAAAGATTTCCAAATTTGACATTATATTTGACAATAGAAATACTGTTGAAACAAATGTATATACATAACGAAAAATCAATAAAGTAGATTATAAACTCGTTATAAAATACAGATCGTAACTTGTAACTAATTTGAAAGGTTTGCTCAACCAATAATTGTCTTTAAGCCATTACAAGTTTTATTATATGCAATTGCATGGTTCTATCCTCCCGCTAAATTTAAATTCACAATACACATTACAATATGAATTTGCATTGACATTAAAAAATAAAATGAGCAAATAAAATATTCATTGACCGAGTAGATAGTGAACTTCAAAACGTTTTTTTGTCCATGGTATAATAACATTAATAACTTTTACGATTATAATTTCAAAAGTAATCCAATTTTGGATGGTTATTGCAACGATTCTTATCATATGAATATTAATTTTCAATATTTCTAGATATGAATCCTGATTTACAATCTTTGACACTGTATCGTTTCGAAATGCTGATAGAAATATAATGAATTCTGATTACAGAAAACATTGAAATTATAATTGCTGTTGATATTACCATTAAATTCGCGGCTAATTATTGAATCCTAATTGAATACTCCGTATCAATTTATTGATAATGTTTTTTATCGTTTGTGAGTTTAAAATCATATAATGAAAATCAATACCTTTTTGTTTTTTGAACAAGATTTTAATAACTTAATAAGGAAGTAATATCAAATTAATTTATTTGATTTTTTGGATTTAACAAACGAAGTTTATTAATATTAGCAATATGTTATTAGGATATATTACTACGAGTATAAGTAATTAATCAAAATTATGGAAATAATGAATTTAATAAAAGTAATTTTATTATTATTATAATATTTAAATCACAATTACCTGTACATGTTCTAAAAAATTGACATCATTACACTCTTTAACATGTAGCTCTAAATATAATTTACTTTTTGCTGGGATGCTCCTGAAAAAAAATGAATAAATTATCTGACGTCTCTCTATTTTCACAGATTTATCATTTAAATATAAACTCTGACTGAATGTCGATTATAATAAACTGTTTATTATTTATTAAACTGTTCAAATATTTTTAATTTTAAATTATAATTAATGGCGTATTCTTTATTAATGAACCAACTCGACTTCAATTAAGTTCTCTAAAAATCCATGTGCTTTTTAAAAACTGAGTTAGTTTTCATAAAGAAAGTGTTCATAACTACAGACATACAAGCATTTTATAAAAAGAACACGTTTTTTAAGAAACTCAACCCGTACCTGAGTTGGGTGGTTTGAATAAAGAAAACGTTGTAAGTAAACAATCTTGAAATACTTCAATTAGTAATTTCCGATTTATAATTATTATGGTAGAAATTGCAATTTTCTTATATTTCAAACTAAACCAGTAATTCAATTTCCCAATATTTAGAGCTATAATTCCAATATTCATGTTATACAAATTTGAATTTGTTTTTAGCCAATTGATTTGGTTCTATTTCATGATGAAATGTTGATTTTATAATATCAAATATATCAATATGCAATATTTTGTAACCTTACAAGTAATGAAATAGATGTTTTTTAATAATCTAAGTATTTCAAAATGGCACTTAATTTGCTATGAATCTTATCTGCTTAATTATTAATACAGCTTAACTTAACACAATTTAAAGTTCATCTCTTCGTTTTTATCACGGAAATTATACCGCTTTAAACTACATTTAGAATTCCATGAAAAATTCTGAAAAGCAAAGCAGTTTAAGAAGTAATAGCAAATGAAAGTGCATTAATCACGAAAATAAAAGGTTTTTGAAGAATATTGTAGCATCGCCTTGGAAAACGAAACTGTTTTCCAAGATAAATTTGCGATAATATCACTTGTTCATAATTCAGTAAATAATAAAAAGGTTTCAATTTTAATTGCTTATATTAATGGAAAAACGCAACAATTTTTTATCTCTGTTAAATTAAATGTTCAATTAATTTGTTGATACAAATTTAAAATAGATTATTATTATTAGATGATAATAGGTTTTGTTTGATCTCAACTAAGTTTCAGTTATTGAGAACTACATTCAATATTACATAGGAATCCGATAGTCTGTAATGATTTAATATTATCCAACCATTAAACGTCATAAGATGATTCATTCATCTGTTTACAAAAGTTATTTACAAGTCAAATTTTGTCATATGTAATTGCACACTTAATCATTATTTATATCGATTAATTATTTGAATATTGATTTTGTGAAATCACTCAGTTAACGAACAAATTACATTTTTTATGAATCAGTCAGTCATGCGTTATAAATTACTCAGCGATTAAAACTTATTTTATTATTAAATACTTCAGACGTCCAATGAAGAAACTTAAAAAAACGAGATTTTTTGCACTAAATAGATTTTGGTTTGAAAGTTATCTTCAAATAGACCGAAACATTTTAATAGATGCACATGAATGAATTTTTCCATCTGTCGATGGTCACCGTAATTTTGTTGTGAATGTTTAGAGGACAAATCGGAATTTGTATGATCCCATACAGCTCTCACTGTGTAATATATTTACCTTCCTGTGTCAGGTGCCGGCACTTCACATTTATGTTGTTCTGGCACAGTACGCCATTTTCTTGCCAAACGAACCATAGCTGTAGCATCCATTAATCCATAACCGAAACTATGACTCACTAAAAAGAGAACAGATGAGAATAATGTTTATCTTACTTCGCACAGCAGAGAGATTTATCTTCACCATGACTGTTATTCGAAAGCCTGCAAGCAAATTGCACAAAATTTGAAAGAAGACAAACTCACCATTGCGCCCAACTCCATTGGTAATCCAGTCTGGAGCCTTTAAATTCGCAGGTTTGGCAGTGCGTACAACAATGTGTTGCATGTCTCGCCAAGTCAAATCCCTATTGGCCTCTAAAGCTAAAGCGCAAATACCGGCAGCCAAGGGTGCGGAGGCGGAAGTCCCAGTATGACTGCTTGTGCATTGGTGGTGCAAATCAGTGGTGATGACTTGTTTTTCGCCTGTCGCACCTGAACTATAAGTAGTGGCCAGCGTGGATGAACATGCCTCGCTGTACCAAGGAACTAAACCGTTTTCTGTAGCACTACTAATAGACAACGTCCAAATGCTATTCGTGTAACCATCACAGTTACAGTTATCGTGGTCTCGGCCACCATTTCCTGAGGCCCAAACGAAAATCGATCCCTTTCCTCCACGACCCTGAAAAAGTTATACATGAGAATTACTTTGGTTTAGTTGAATTGAAAAAATGATATAATCTAAGTTTGTTTCGAAGGCAAGATAACCTGGTTTAGTACGTTTTTTTGCGCTAAATTTAAACACACTTGAAGGAAATCTTAAGCTCCGCGAATGAGCCGTATATTTATGCAAAACTTTTTGGCAGGTGTAGTTTAAACATTACCTAACAATATGACTAAGTTTCCGGGTGAATAGCTCACATCCATCGACTGTCTCAAAACCGTAATAATTTTCAAAACTTGCTACTGCTTGCATATAAGAGTTGTCGAACACCTGAGTTGGGAAACTTCGTCAACTCTGTGATTCGCAAGAGTTTGAGTGCGCCGTGGATATTTGTATACGAATTCGAATGTCTATTGATTCTTATAAGGTAGAATTGATTATTTATTCTAATTTCCAAATAAACGCCCCCGAAGGACTCAATATCGAAAACGACCTTAATAGGCCAGCATAAAATCTTATTCATTATATTAAGTGGAATTCATTTACGTCCTGCACGATAATCGTAATCCAAGTTTAATGAAATAGTGTAATTAGTGTGGCATACCCGAACTGACTTAATAATACGTAAAGGGATAATTGCGAAACAAAGATAGCGAGTCATGGAACATATAGACGACTGAATGAATGGGCATGGTGTGAGAATGACCAAGATACTTAAAAGCGCTAGTTAGAAACTTGTGACCCTGGTTAAACTATATGATCTCCAAGACTATTAAGCTATTGGATTTGCCAAGAGACTTTTACTGGCATAGTAATCTAATTATATTTTCTACTTTACATTACTCCGTCCTGAAAGGATAAATTCAATTACAGTACTGGAAATGGAAATTATGTTCATTAATCATGTTTGAATAAAAACTTTCTGCGAAAGGTCTGTCGTTACGTTTTTATGGTATTTTAGAATGAATATACATACTTCTGTGTAAATTAAAGTGATCATACCCTTAATATTAAAAATTGATAACGTTTGACTGGATGGAGCTCCAACAATATTGAAATCCTCTCCATCGACGATTTATCGACATGTGAGAATTTCTCTCCTACATGTCACTTACACTGTTTGAAGCTTTGTCCACATGAATGATTCTAATTTTCGTATTATAATGTCAAGCACAGCTTTTAACGTCAATTGATAACAGTTATTATTAAAAAATTATCTTTTCACTTAATCAGGAAAATTTCATAAATTAACTAGTTAGTCAAATTAACTATTTAATTAAAATATATACGTATATATAAGTTTGCCATACAAAAGCCATTAATTGAAATGCGCAAGACTATTAATTCAATTAATTTTGAAATATACCATATTTCGCATGTTGATAACACCATAACATTGTACAATATTCAAGATGAAAACAGACATTATATTTAATAATAAGAAATAAAAATAATTTTGTTCGTAATACTTCTCGATTCTTGACATGTATATTTTTCTCGTTTATACGATCTATTATGAATACAGATTTATCCGCATAAAATATTTCAAGCACGATTATTTTTTCTGATTTTTAGATTTTTATTTACTTTACTTATTTGTTGAAATGTACAAATCGATATAAGTGACAGATGTTTCTGTTCTGTTTTTCTCTTGCGATTTTGCTCTTCAAGCAGCAGCATTGTGTATTTATATATTTTAATGGTCACATTCTGTATTTTCAATAAGTTTAATATAAACAGCTTAAATTATATTCAAGTTCTTTAGATGTACGATACAACACATTATGTGATTTACTGTAGCAGTTATAAGCAGGTACAAGCCAACTATTTTTTTCTCTGTGAAACTTTTGTATTACATTCAAAGTTGAATTTTCCTGCTTAACTTTCTTGACGATGATTATGACGTTTTTGGGTTTCAAACTTGCTAATGTCTCTGACGTGAATAATAAGAGAAATCATTATATTCATTTCAAATGTGTTATCATTAAAATGAATTGTTATTCTTGGAAATATTCATTTTTCTACTTAGTACAAAAAGTTTGAAGCTAAATGAAAATTCTCATTAGTTTGATTTTTAAGACGATTTATTCAAGACTTAACTAGTTATAGCATTGCAGAATATTTAATATTTTATTAATGCTATCAATCATCCTTGATAAGAGATAATGAAAATTATTAGATGAATTTGATAGCTGTTGATACAAAAAATATGCATACCTTCGTTATTCCCTCGATAAAAGCTCGAGTGGCTAATTCTCCAGGTCCATCAACTGTTTTGCCGTCATCGTCTGGCCCCCAGGAAGCACTGTAGATGTCGATATGCTGCGGATTTAAGCTGAGTGATCTCGCTTCCACAGCATCCGTAACATCTCCGTCTAACATCCTTACACCTTAATAGCAAGTAACGTTTAGTCATAATTGCAATTTAACACAACCGGATTAGGAAAGCTAAATTGTATTACATATGCTGTATATATAAATGAGTCTATACGACATCGAATTATACATTATATATATATATATACCTCCGACGACGGCGCCAAAAGCAACTCCCACCGCACAAATGGAATTGTTCGCAGTTGCAGCGACTTCGCCAGCACATCTAGTACCGTGTCGATTACTATCCACAATGTCGTATCGAGGCATGGGATCTTTGTCATGACTATTAACATCGTAGCTAGCTTCTGGATCCTAGAATATGTAATTATTCATATTTTCATTTGTGTGGGAAACTAGTAATAAGAAAATTATAACTGGAAAATAAATATATCATAAAATAATAACGTGCGAAAATTGTTTTATATATCCAAGTTATTACAAAATAATTTGCAATAAAAAACAATTTAGAATACAAAAATGGATAATCTTAAATTATATTTGAACTATAATAATTGTTTAATCATAAAATTGTAATTAATAGATTAACTTTTAATAAACTTTGCAGGAAAATTATTCCTGAGAAATAAATTTTCGTTTAAACTTAACATTATGATGTCACGGAGAAAGATACCGTTTCAAACTAGCGTTTACAAGAAGCGATAATTTTATTTCAAATAAAGCAATATTTTCTCTTAAGTTATATCTTGTTCATAATATTTACTGAAATTAACATTGCTTTCTATTAACATTTCCTTGCATTAGATTTAGCTAGATTATATATATATTTTGAAACTCGATCAATAGAAATTTTATTTTGAAAGTAGTATATATATTTGATCAAATGTGTATTTCTGTTAAAGCTTATTTTTAAGCTTCTACTTTATGTCAGATATCAAACACATAGGATTAAAAAATATAATATAGCAATTTATAAATATAGTACAAATAGGAGCTGGCACCCTCAGGCGTACTTCTTTTATGTTTTTTATACAATAATAAATCTCGAAGTAACTTTTGTGGTTGAAACTTTAATCAGTCATAATATATGTTATAATAAAGTATCATTATATTATATAGATTTATACAATTGTTGTTTTGATTATTATATAAATATATGTAATTATTGTTTATTTGAATGTGAAAATGAAATTTGTTTCAATTACATTTTAAAACTCGCTATTATAAAATGCAAATAATATTAGATTAGAAATAAATGATGTAAAATAATACGATGTGAAACTATAGAACAATTTAAAAATGAAAAGAAGTAATATAAAAATGTTGATTTCTTCTATCAATAAAATATTACAATATTTGAATAAAATAGTTCGAGAATAATTGAATATAAAAAGTACATAACATAATTCACCACTAAAATAAATGGATTCATTTATTTAAAATTGTTAAAAATAAGTAATCTTATGAAATTTTTATTTGTGTAGAATAAAAACTTTTTGATTATCTAAATAATCATGAAAATTGATATAAAATCGAATAAAGGTTGCAATTCAATTTCCAATTGTACAAACAAGTATTAAAAATAAACAGGAAATGATAAATTAATAAATTTCTTGTTCGAGAAAAGTAGAACACTAAAGCTTTATGTCGTCCAATTCAACGTGACGGAACACGTAACAGCGTGATAATCAGACTTTGTTTTTATATAATAATGTACCTTTTTATTCATAACTGTACATTATTTAAGATTTCAACAGTATTTTTAGAAATAATATCATAACAAACCACAGAAAATGGTTATATTTATATCAATTGTTTTGTTTATGTACATGTTATATAATAATATAAACTAAATTAATAAATATTACGTTTCTAATTATGAAATACAAAAATCAAATCATAAACTCTCTCAAAAACTACGGAATAAAATGAGCTCTGTGGAATTTCTAGTATTGTTTATATAAATAAATGAAACTAAAACAATATAAAAAGAAATTATTTTGTTTCAAATTCAGAGGTTTCAGAATTCAAATGATTTCATAATTTTACGCTTCTCCGAGTATATGTAATTATAGAAAACATGAGTTGACTGTAAAGTTATGAGACTAAATCTCAGCAGTCTTCATTAAATCACTTTAAAATGAAATATTAATTAGAAGTAGAAATAAATAAATTTCGAAGTTAAAGTGAATAATACAGTAAGTACAGTCGGTAGAACTAAATGGATCTCGGAAACGAAAACTGAAGAAAAATTTGACTCAATTAGATGTTTATGAAAATTCACTCCGACGTCGTTCACGATGATGAGGTATCGACAAAATGTTCCATTTGCATCCATGACTGGCTCTGATAAATGAGACAAATAAAACTAAAGTCGCGACGTAATTAGATTATTCGGAAATTTCAATAGGAAATCAATAATTTATTTTATAACGAAGTCCTAGCGAAATTGAAAAAAGATCTATACATATATAAACTGATGACTGTAATTTATTAGACCGATATCAAATTATATATCAATATTAATTTGATTGGGATATATTTCGAGCTCTTGATAGAGAGGACATGTTAACATGAACATCAAAATATTTTTTTTCGATCAAGTTTTCATTTGCTGAATTTTATTCAATGTTTTGTCTATAAATTCAGGTTTTTCGAAAAACAAATATTTTTCGAAAGCACTATTCACAACAAACGAGAAAGGAACAAGTTTTATTGATGGGGTTCTATTTAGACAGTAGTTTTTGAATGAAACAATTTGTGGAGCATAAAATCATTCTCCATTACTCTTTACAAATTATGATTTAATATTGATCCATTTGTAAGATAAATGTACAGTCTTTTCTTTTACAAGCGAGAATAATGGTGTTGTTGAAGCGGAGTTAGAAGTGGGCAATATTACATTTTGAACAGAGATAACTTTTTAGGATACTTTAAAGTGACCGATTCAAAACCTTTCTTCGCTATACTTGACCTTTTTCTATTCAAAGACATTGGTATTCATTAATCTTTACAAATGTAAATGAGAGCTCTGTTACTAAAACGTAAAATCAATGTATATGATTGCATTGAAATGGTTCGTGTATATATATATATATATATATATATAGTCAATTGAAAAGATTTTATCTTTATTAAATGATTCAGTGTTTTTATTCGACTAGATATTTTATGTAAGTATACTACACATATGTTGTAACTTTTGCTGAATTACGTATAATAACATTTGAAATAACTTACATAGTTTTTTTGTAAATCCGGATGATCCTTCTCCAGCCCATCATCTAAAATAGTTACTACAACTCCTTGACCAGTTATGCCCTCAGCCCAAGCACCTTGTACATTCATATCTAATCCATTCCCTCGGTTCTGAAATTTTGTTTCAAAGAAGCAACTTATTGCAGTATAAGATTCTATCGTCATTAAAATAATAAAATAAGGTTTTCAACATCCAATGAAATGATTGTGTTTTCAATGATTCGAGTTCGTAACAAACACATTATTCGTAAAAGAGAAAAAATTGTGCGATGTAAAAATCCTTCTTTGCTTGACTGAAAAAAACGATGGAATTAAATCAATCGCACAAACTAAGTTCAGTTGATTCAAGTGAAAAACGTAATTTAATCGAACATTGTGTTTGATTCAGTCGGATCTCAAAATATTTATTTCAGTGTGGTTACATATATTTTTTTTAATATTGACATTGCAGAAAATATTATTTTACGGTTATATAAATGATTGATTTGGATTAGCGTTAAGTGAAGATGGGAATAAAGTTTATTCGCGAAGCGTAAAATGGAATAGCCATAATAAAAGATGATAAAATTATGATACGAAAAAACGTAACGATTGAGGTGAGCTAAAGTGAAGTAAGCTTTTCTCAATATATAGCCTCTTCACTTCTGATGCAAGATGCAATTAATGTTTTATAGGTGTATTAATATTAATAATAGTAGGTGGCAAGTTGGTTCACTTACCAAGTACCACATCTGAGGCCACCTTTCATCGTTCAAGACAGTTTGTACTTTGAGCGAGCCACGCTTCATTACAAAGTCTCGTTTGGATCGCGACTTTGCACGCTGTTGTTCCGCCTTTAAAATGCGACTGTCTTCGTTGAGCCGTCGACGGATTTCATGGTGCGGTTCTATGGATCTTTTCTGCACTAAATGGTGATCCACATGATACCAGTCGTCGCTTATCTGTAAGATAAACACGGAAAGGTTGGTCAGAAAAAGCTGCAGCTTAAACTCAACAAGAGAGTTATTTTCTTTAAATTTCCACTTGACGCTATCTTCGTGTTCAATCGATGATGTAATCCAAATAATAAAAGAAACGGGAAAAAATTAATTGAAAATAGAAAGGTAGTATTTTGAGCGTGGTTGCAATTTGAAAAATAATCATTTGTTAGTTATTCACGACTGGCAAATGTCCTTTTTGTTAAATGAAGTAGCGCACGATAATGATTCAGATTTAATGGTATGAATTATCAGCATGAGTTATTTCGCTATATCTTTATACTCTTTGACTAACATGAAAAGTCATTAATTTTAGGCCACTGTTTAATTTCCCACTTAGTTCAACTTTGTGCAGTGTGTTAATCTTTGGTAAGTTTCTTCAAGAGGACCAAAGACACGAAGTGATTTCAAAGTTTCGGAACCGGTTACAAAAGTAATTAAGAGGCTACTAACAGTTGGTCTTAAAAAGCTTGCAGAGATTTGTAGGCATCTGCTAATTCTAATAGTACATAACAATACATCACGTTGCAGATAAACTAAAGTTGTGCGCAAATTTTATGAATTTGAGCTCTAGTTGAACTATAAATTTGGTGTATTTATCGCTGAGGAATAACGGAATATGCTATTCTAAGCGAACGAATGCGAATTTGTGTGCTAAGCTTTTATCGAAGCGAACGTATGAAAATGTTATGAAACACAAAAGTCTGGTCCAAAAGGAAAGACATTTGGAAGTTCATTGAGTGGATGTAGAGTCAATGATAATGTACATTCCAGTGAAATTAAATTCGTGAATTATGCGATCCAATAATTTCATTTTCTTATTATTTCTGCTCCATTCAATTCCCACATGAATAACAATCGGATATGGAGATTAACGCAAAGTTCTAATGTTATTCAAGAAAAACATTGTCCTGAATAAAAACTCATCTTTAATTGAAAGCCGCTCATTCATCGAGTTTGCGAAGAAAAAACTTTTTAAATAAGATAAAGTTCTCATTACTCTTATTTTTCTAAGTCTATCAAACTTGATCGAATGTGAACTTTTCTTTGATCTGATATAAATCGAAAAGTACCCGCGATATATGTTAATGCAATAATTCATATTACCATTCGAAGCAACATTTAATCAAAATAGTTATAACTTTTAAAATTTGTCACCGTGCGAGAACGACAAAGCATGCGAATAAATGCTTCAATTTAATTGCAAGCAACTCGTTCGCGCGAGTTTTATAACAAGATAGTATTTTCACATTATTCCCAATGAATATTCGGTAAAGGTAGAAAAACTTGTATTCGCTTCATACATTTTTTGACATCGTTATTTGCTTAATTTCAACGTGTAAAGCAATCAAACGTTTATACGAGGTTTTGACATCCTATCTGTGCAGCTTTCATTTGACTTTATTTTATGTGAAACTCAATCGATACTCCAGTTACACTAGTAAATCTTTTCAACGATACTCGCACTTTTTCATTTCTCAATTCTATTTTCGAGACAAACTCCCTTAATCTTTTCCTGATTAATTACGTGGGTTTTAAGAAAATCTCATAAAAAGTATGTTTACGCGAAAAAGTGTCACTCTCAAGTTTGAATCTCATCCAATAGCTTCTGAAATTTTGAACGACGAGATATCCCAACTTCCAAAGCGATTATGTTCATATTGGTTGATCGTGAAAGTAAATAGGTAGTATTTTATAATGACGTTTTTTTATCACAGTCTATTGTCTGGGATTTGCGGAGTGTTTGTCTTTGTAGAAATCCGAAGCTGTGTTATCATTCAACTTTCCATCCACTTTTTTCTTTTGATCAACTTTATTCAAATTTATTTTGACAAAAACAAAAGGTGATTGGAAAAGCGAACATTTCCAACTTTACCATTTAACTTCATAATTTTATGAAAAGTATAACAAGTTCCAGTGATCGAATGTAGTTCGAAAATGGTCGTTCGTTTCTACAATCTGTGAAATTTCTCGCTATGATTGTTGAAAAGACTTTTCTCTTAAAATATTGACGTCAAGAATGAATAATGGAATTTAAAGTCTTAAGTATTAAGTGGTGCGAGAGAAATTGAGCGTCCTTCACGCTCTTTACAGCTATTTTTTTAATTAATTAACTTTACTAAATGTATCAACTTGTATAATTATTTGTATCAGCAATGAAGCAGACAAGTGCAACTGAAGTTTGGTTAAGTGTCAACGCCAGACATCGAGTTGTTGGCAAATTAATTAACATACGTGTTAATTAACTATTATTTTCTATTATTTTTGACGAACATTCAATGTTTAATTGGCAAATGTCTTGACTCTACTTTTCACTCTTCCAACCAATTTATCATCTATTTTTCTATGAATTAATTAAACCTCCAGCGAATACACAATTTATTTTCATTTGTTTATTATTAAATAAACACATTATTTTTTGTTACAAATCTAACATTTCGTCCGTAATAAAACAAATATATCAACTTTCCAAATATACATGATAGAAATATCACCTGTTCTTTATCATAAAAAATATGTCAATAAAAGTGTTTGTTATTTTATTATCATAGGCGATTGGCGTCAAATTCAAAAATGTTGGCTTTTTCTAAAAATGTATTTGTAGTAAAAAAAATGATCAAAGTCATGTCTGACAACTTCAATATTCAAAATATAATCGTATTTGTCCAAAAATGTGTTCGAGCGGTTTTTATGTTTTATCAAGAAAGGAAAGTGAGAGCATGTCATCTTCGTTCCTTTGCTTTAATCGAAGGTTATCGATAAATTGATGACAGATTGTGAATGGTGAAATAAAAGAACTGCTCGAATGCATGTTTTCGCTATAACATTTCTTTAATGGTAAATTGCTGAACACGCATTCTACAATTTCTGCACTGTCATATTTTGGAAAAATATCGAAAGCCAACTATCAAAATGTCAACTGTTATATTTCGTTCATTTCGCAATAACAAGCTGTTTTCAAATGAATCATCGTTTTAATTGTTCAAAGAAATACACGTGTTTTAGAAATTGATGTTTTGTAATACTATTTCAAGATATAAAATCATTTCTTGAAATTGAAATATTGACAATTCTCTTTCTCTTCTATAAAATTTGAAACAACTTGTATGAAGTAAGGCACAAATGTCAAATGAAACTTCACAAAAGCGTTGTGTTTAGTTTTTATACGTTAAAATGGAAATTCGAAATGTGTTTGTCAAAAAACGTTCTAGATTCGGCAAACAGTGTATTTTTGACGAGGAACCTCTTGAGACGCTTTTTGACATAGCTCCTGACCCTAAATTGAGAGACAACTGGGAAGAGCCAACAGTTCGTGATAATGTCGTCCAAATATCAAAACAGTTTTCCACACACGAGGTAAAATTAATTTGAAATATTATTTCATAATTATTTATAATTACATTTTATTTATAATTATTATCTTCCAAACCGAAAAAGCGATGATCAAATTTCAAATCCTTTGATTCGATATAAAAAACATGAATTCATTATTTCACTCTAATTAATTTGTTAAATATTTCATAATTATGATGAAAATAATTTCTTTCGAAAAAAGCTCAAATCAAGCAATACTTAATTGATTAATAGAAGAGAATATCTGGGATACTTGAAAAGTACAAATCGGAAATTAATTAATGATCGTCATAAATTGTGCATATATAGGCTCAGACGGAGAGCAAAGTTTTCAAGAAAAGCGGTATGTTTCATTCGGAAGGAGGATGGCCGAAGGAATTTAATCCAAAGGATGAAGAAGCCGTAGCGAGGTTTCGACGTCGGGTCGAAAAGAGTGATAGTTGGGCGCCGAAAATGACTGAACTAATGATGGTAATTATTGTTACCTGGTTGATTATTCAAATTGTGAGGTAAAGCAAAATTAATGCAGTCGAATATCAATGTAATTACGATTATTCATTAATATAACGTTGTGCTTGACATTCAATTACGAAAAGCCAATAGAAAATTGCGTAAAGCAGAATAATGCCGTTAATATTTATGAAAACTTTTTCGACGACGTAGAGCCAATAGAAATGGTACAATCTCTCGACATTAGGTGAGTTTTCGAGCTTATTGTTTCATCGCTTGTTCGCCAACTTTTCTCTAACTGAATTATAGCTTTTATTAACAATTATGAAAATTAACTACATACTACTTTGCTGGCGAATTACAAAGAGTGCTTCTGGTTCAATGAATATTTTTCCAAATACAGCTATTACTTTCAATTTGGTTCAGTTTAACAGAATCATTTAGCAGCGATGAAAAACCGCGTCCTGTGGTATTTCATTTAGCAGCGCGATTCCGTTCCATTTGCAATTATTATCAACTACAAACTAATTACCTAATAACTGTTATCGATTAATCTAATTAGATTAATTGTTTGATCAGCAATATTGGCTGTTGACTTTTTTGTCTTTGCAGAACTGTGAACACTTATGCATATCCGCAAGAAAACCCGAAGCCAATAACGCATATATCCTGGACGAAGGATTTTGGAAATTACATGGCTGTGTCGTATAGCTCTATTGAGTTCGAAAAACCGATGAACGAAAGTTCGAGTTCGTATATTTGGGACATAGGTAAATGTGTAAAGTTTGAGCCAACAAAAAAGAAGAGATATACGCTTGGTTTTAAATCTCATGGCTTTTTTTGCAGAAAACCCGAACGCAGCTTATATGTCTCTGAAAGCTAATGAACCGATAGTAACCATCGAATTTAATCCACGGGATCCGTCATTATTAATTGGTGGTCTTATCAATGGGCAACTTTGCTTGTGGGATATTCGTAGTAGCGTGACTCCGGTAACTAACTCTCACCCCAAGTATAGTCACAGGTATTTCTCAGCAAAGATTAAGAGCAATTGTTATGTGCAACTTTCAAACGTCTCAGTTGGAATTGTTATTTCAAAATTATTTACTCCTCTGTGATAAGAAGTGATATATATTTATATTTAATTTTTGCTGAGTTGCATGAAGTTTGTTTGAGGATGTTTTAACAAAGTTCGCAACTTGGCTTATTATTACTTTTGTTGTTATTGCTGAATAATAAATAAATTTTAATGATTTCTCTAATATTCTTATCCTATTCAAGAAATCCGGCAAACTTAGCACTCTGGATTAATTCCAAGACTTATTCGGAGTTCTTCTCCGCGTCGTCTAGTGGCTGTATAATGTGGTGGGACTATCGGAAATTGCGGCAGCCGACGGAAACGTTGATAATGGATCTTGAAGATCCACTAAGGGCCGATATAGTTAAAGCTATTGGTGTGTCGGCTCTACAATTTGACTCCACTATGGGCACCAAATTTATGGCTGGTATGCAAAATGGCATCGTAATCAGCGGGACTAGAAAAGGACAAGACGCTCAACAGAAGTTGGCACTTCGCTTCAACTGTCATCTTGGACCAGTGCATTCAGTTGATCGAAATCCCTACAGCGGAAAAAACTTCCTTACCGTAGACAGTGACTCTGCCAAAATCTGGGCCGAAGATACCAAAGAAGGATACCTCCTTAAAATACCGTAAGTTCGAAGTTCATAGTCATTCAGCAATTTCTCATCAATTTAAACATCACGCTCTTTTACATTATTACTAATTATTTTTACTCATAAACTATATTTTTCGAAATTACAATCATCGTTATTTACAGCAATATTTTTTGTGTTATAGTAATTATTGAATTGATTTCGGGGCTATAAACAACAAAAATATTTAATGATCCAGTTCAGCAGCTTTATATTAATCAAATAATCTAGATTTTGGAGTACAAATCATATTAGCTTTTCGTAATTAATAGCTAATTATTTTGTAATAATAATACGTATCGTTATTTATTTTTTTTTATAAATAACGAGAGATTATTATCAGTCAATCAATTTTAATTGGAATTTAAAATCACTCTAGAATCATAGACATAAAATAAATGTTAAATTTATTTGCGCGTAATCATCAATGTTATTTACCATTTAAAGGACAAAGATATACAATTACCATTGATCGATAAATAGAACTTTGGAACAATGCAAATTAACTTGTACAAAATTGAAATCTAAATTGGTTAAGATTAATTATAGATTTAAATTTTATCAAGACTCTTTAATTAAAGTAAGTTTTTTGACAAATTTCTATGAAATCGAATGTTTGTATTCTATATTTTTTATGACAAACTTTTTTCCCATTCGATTTTCTATTCCATAGAAAATTTTCATCAAAAAAACTGAAAGTAAAAGTTGAACATTTTTACAATTTCAAATATTCGATAGCATGAAGAAAAATTACTCCACACAGGATTTTCTGATAAATGAGGTAACTTTAGAAGTTGTGAAAAATAAAAATTGCTCAATCGAAGTCGTAAATTTAGAAAAAATTAAAATTACCTATTTCAAACGTGTAACTTATGTTCAATTTTTTAAGAAAATACCAACTTGATGTCTCGCTATGAAAAATTAAATCGTTAAGGTGCTTTCGCGCACGTAGAGTAAAAGATAAGTCAAAAAATGGAGAAAATAATGTTTCCGAAATATGCGCCGAGTCAATAAAATACAAAATATGATTTTGATGAAAATAAAAATAAAACAATATATTAACATATACCCCTTAGCGTGACGATATTAATTAATTAATAACATTACATTGAAATGTAAAATGAAATTGAAAGAAAATGAAATTGATTGAAAAGAAAATCTTCTTTCGAGTAAAGATGTTTCACAGTCTTCCATATAAATTAAGCTATTCATCAATGTATAATATTTTATCCATTAAGGCTTTCGTGTCCATAAATCGTAAAGTATTTACGAGAGTCAAATGATGAACTGATGATGACGGATAATTATTTCCAAGTCAGTGATAATTGTAAAAATGTTCGCGTTATTATTGAAAGTAACGGTTAGAATTCTAAGGTGTCATATTCATATTTTCACGTGCTCTTGAATAGCTCAGAGGGTAGTTCCTTAACCAGAGGCTGTTGGAGTCTTTCCAAATTTTCCGTATTTTACGTCATAACCGCCAGTGGGGATTTGAAAGTGTACGATTTACTAGCTGGCATAGACTCTCCTGTAAAGACACTTAACCTTTGTGAGGATGCACTTAAGGCTATCGCGCCACACGACGAGGGGAGGCTCATTGCCGTCGGTGGAAAAAATGGTATTGTGTACCTAGTCGAACCATCAGAAGCACTTGTTACAAGTTCTAAAACCGAGAAAAGTCTTCTTCAATCGGTGAGAGTTCCATTCATTAGTCTTCTCTTATTTCAGTAAACAAATCATGAAATATGATCTCGGAAACGCTCAGCTTTATTGAAAACAGAAAGCTGAACGTGTGGATCGGTAAATAAGATCGAAATAGAAAGACGCGGCGAACAAATCTATTAACCCAATTGATCAGCGATTTTCTACAAAACAAGCAATGGCTAGAGCGTTCAAGTTTGTTTTTCTTGTTTGCAGTATTTGGAACAGTGCAGTCGTTTCCAAAAAGCCATAGACAATCGCTTAAAGGAGATACGCTTAGCGCAGAGGATGAAGCATGCACAGATTTCTGAGCACGATGAGTTAAAGAAGAAGGACGAGGACAAGGCCAAGACAGACCACAAAAAAAAGCATGCCAAAGGCAAAGACGTCACTGAGGATACTGACTTCACTGAAACCGATGCTATTTTCCATAACATACTGAAAGAGGTTCATACCAACTTACGCTTTTGAATTGTTTGCTTCGATCGATATGCCACAGGGATAACGTGAACGGTCGCGTTTGCTTACTCTTCTTCGTAAAATCCGTTTTGCTGATAAATGATTGTTTAGTTATGTAATTCGAGATATTTGTCTTGAGTATGTTTATATTTCTGTTAATTCATTTTATTGGTACTTCATTCGTTGAAGATAATTCAAACTCCGTGCCAAATTCAATACATTTGAAGTTTTCGAAAATGAATACAGAGAATTGCATAAAATTTCAGAGAATTCCGCTACCTCAGATTACATCGAATTTTATTTAATAACCAAAGCGAGACTTTGAATGAATATTTTTAACTGATTTAATGGATCTTTTCATAAATGATTCGTGAAAATATGAATTTTTGATTTCATTTAAAAAATAAAAAGTCGCTTAACATCAAAATACGAGATAAACTGACTTTGGTCATTAAATTGATTGAGGCGCCTTAATTTTGATTGGATGAGAAAAATGTGTAATGACGGTAAGAATAAGTAGAGCTTGCTCTAATTTAGTAATCAGTACACGAAGAAATTTTGGTGCGTCAGGTATATGAAATACGTTGTTTGTGCCAGACACTGATATCACGTATTCTCATTTGGTGAGCCTATTGTTTCAAAAGAGATATCTTTGCTTCTAATTAGAGACAGCAGTCGAATCTAAATGACGTGTATGCTTTACCAATTTACAAATCTGTCGAGATTAAAAGAACCAGCAGTTTTTATATGTTCATTTCTATAGTATATACAAAACAGAATGATTTTGTATTCATCTGAACGTTACAAGAGTTATACCATTAAACGAGTTGTTGGTTTTATGTAATTACTTTAATTTTAGTAACGATTTTACAAACAAATATTATGACTTTAAAACAATATTCTAACTTTGAGTTTTGAAATGTTACAGCCTACTTGTTTGGCCGTTGTTTCTAATATACGCAAGAAGATTACATGCTATAAAGATATCTTCAACAGAGTCTGAGATTAAAATGAAAAAAGTTCAAGATATACATTGCTAGGAAAAAAATGAGTTTGAATAAACGCCTGCATAAAGGTTTGACGGAAACAAAGGATTCTTTCGGATGTAAAAGAATCAGAAAGGCGCACGCTATTTCATTAACACGCATAAAATTTTTTAAAGTGAACAATTTAAGTTTCAGAAAAACGGGCTTTGTGTTAGATTGTGTGTATTTACGGTGCAATTATGCTTTTTTAATCTCATATGCTGTTCAGTCAGTTTTATTTCTTTCAGTATCAGCAAAACTGTATGGTCGCGTAATTAGTTTCTGTAATTGTCTTATTCGTGCAAATGAATAGACGAGATATATCTTTATAAATTCACGTTTGAGGTTTTTTCTCTGGAATCTTGTCGATCGTAGCGTCATTGAGCAATTAAATCAAGTTTCGTTATTTATTTCATTTTTGTCGCATTACACTTGAGTTGAGTGCACTTAGGAGTGAAATACATTTACCTACTTGTTACTTCAGGAAATTGAAAAATACACGAGCGAAGACGGGCCGACCGCGAAAAAGGAGAAAAAAAAGCCAAAAGTAATGATGGACGAGCGAAAATTGGACAAAACAGCGAACCAAGATGGAAAGGACGATAAAGGGAGCGGGAAGAAATTAAAGGCGAAAGGGTCGAGTAAAAAAATCGCGGAGAAACGATCTACGGAAATTGTTGTTTTAAAAAGAGGAGAATACGAAAACCTCATTGCGCAAGGATTGATTGAGGGACAGCCGCTTGATTCTACAGTACATGATCAAGAAGAGGAAGAAGAAGAATAAAGCGCCTCTGGAAGAGGAAATCCAATTGGAAGCGCCGTTCGAGTTGGACCGGACATCCATCATGGCGAAGGATGCAAAAGCAGCCAGTCGAACGATCGGCCGGAGTAGTAATGCCGGTAAATTTTCGCTCAGAGTTCAATCGTCTCTGTACCGCAGCAGTGACGAGCCGCATCAATATCAACCATTCTTTTTCTATGCAATTCAGTTTTTTTTAATTTTCCTCCGCGTTTCATTCTGCGTTTTAACTATTCAAAGCAAAATTGTCATATTTTTTACACTGTCATGGTTAATACTATTTTATTATTATCACCAATTTCTACAGTACTCTATAAGAAACGTGTTTTAAATCTTGGTTCTGTCAAATCTGTAAATTGAAAAGAAACAGTTTGCTATATTCAATTTAATTTCATTTGATTAATACGAAGACCATTTATCCCTTATTTCAAACTGTGCTTTTATTATATTTTTTTGCAAATATCAACATCATGAAACTCATTTATCCATTTACATAAATAACTAATACAAATAATGTGCTCTTTTTTGCGAACTATGGTTTCTGAAAAAAAAAAAAAAATAAATACACTGCATGGGCAATATTACATGTCACTTTTTCTAGAAAAAAGTAAAGCTCTGGAAATTTACGAACGATTTGGATTTTATTGCGAGGACAATAACTCGCCACTATTAAAGAGCACGGCTGTTTTTCATCACTAAAACTGTGGTCATTTTGTTAAAAAATGAATACAAAAAGTGAGTAGTTCATTTTTATATTGCATTATTACATCTTTGTACTTCATCATAAAATATAAAACTCCAAAAAATTATTATCAATTGATACAGTATAATATTTCAATCAAAAATAAAACTAATGATTCCAAAATTAAGAAATTATCAATTAAGCAAAAAATACTTTATTACTTTATTAGTCTTTTTAATGCATAAATATTTTACTTAAAGTTGTTAAAAAGTTGAAAATTTGCCATCAAAGGATTTTTTTTTCATTAATGGAAATAGAGTAATAAGAAAATCATTGCAATTTGCATGTAAGATGAATAGATTCATTTGTATAGTAATATTACTGTAGTGTAGAGTTTCATTGTATTGTTTCAACATATCTTTGTAAGAAAAAGTTCCCCCAGTTAGATTATTATTATAAATTATTATTATTATTATTATATTAAGACGAAGTTTTGTAATATGAATAATGATTATCGCTACAATAAGCACATTTGTGTGCCATTAAACATGAACTGCAATACACCTCGAATGTAAATCATGTGTATTTGCAAAGGAATATAACATATATAACTATTACTTTTATCGATTAGAATTAGTAGTACTAATAGTATTTATGGCAGAGTTAGTGCAAGCAACTTGTTCAGCGTTAAAATTGGAACATGCAAGTTGATAAATATGATTTACAATAGATATATCCACCATTAATAAACTAACTGGAGTATTAGATGATATAATCATATTCATATTTCCATCAAGGAATTAAAAAATGATGAAATCAATTTTATTTCTTTTCATTTATTCAACCTTAATTGGACGTTATTAAATAGTCGATCGACACGATTTACGTATTTCGAAAAACCGCAGGTAAAAACCAATGAAATCAATCTAAACGTATTTGATCTTCAAATCTAACGTTACATTTTGAACAATGAATAGTGAAATATTACAGTGCACAATACGTTTTTTATTTACAAAGAAAACTTTTAAAACAGTTTGTAAAAGCCAGACGACAATATTTGTTTTGAACTTAGCGTTTAGTAGCACTGAATATATTGGAGATAAAAACAATAGAAAGCTACAGGAAAAGCAAGAATAATCCAACCTGTTTATCATTTTTATTTGCCTTTTTTAGATTTGCTTTATTCTCATCAGTGTTATCATTAATCATACTTCAATCAAGTGAACTGAACGGAAAAGTGAAAACAAAAAAAAATTATCTACCATTTGCTGGCAATTGTTATAAGTAGACAATGCAAAGATAGTGGTATAGGTTTTTTAAAATGACACAATATAAAATGTAATCAGTATCGTTTGCAGCAAACCTGATTGGAAGTCACCAAGCCAGCAGAAACAGCAGCCATACATAGTTTTGTCTGCATTAATATTAATCCTGAAACCTGTACATTCAACCAGCTGGTGGGTCTTAATTACTCAGTTGAAATTAAACTGTAAATTTATCCAACGGAGCGTAACCTTGTTATCATTAAAGTAACAATTGTTACATTTCATCCCTGAAGTATCTTTTAAATCAAGTCGCTAAACAGTGAAACTGTTAAACTAAATGAAACTCAATCTCACTTTAGATGATCTGGTGGAGTGACAGAGCAGGGTGTTTGTTACTGAGGCGAAACAATTACAGAAACATAAAAGAAAGCTCGCGACAACTACAGAGCATGTTGATTTACTGTCACAAACATTGCCCTGACAGCTCTCCTTCTCCCTCTCTGTGGCTGTCTTTCTCTCTCTCGCGGGGATAACAGAGCTACCGCGTATATTAGACGCAAAGGATATTCCGGGTGCAAAGTACACGCTGACAGGCAGCCCGAACAAAGAGGTGACGTAGAGCGAAATGAAAGTGAACAAGTGGCGTGGTCGCTACAAACTATGGCAAAGCTCGCAAATGAAAAATCACAGCTGCCGATGCAAAAGCGAAACCTTGCGATAAGAAGCCAGCAGAGCTCGAGCCGAAAGCGTGCTTTGACATCAAGAGCTTCCTCGGAGATGAGGCTGCAAATGAAAGTACCCAGACTGGCGACCAGCGGCTTGCCTATACATCAGAGGATTACAAAACAAAACTAAAAAAGTGGCGGATTTTGAGATTAGCCCAAGCGGACTATCAGCAAATGAAATATCCCGACCTTGGCCCAAATCATCGGGATCCTGGCTGTTCCAGTTGCGTCGAGAAATGTACGTCCTAGCTCACGAATTGCTGTAGCATCAAATTAAACATTTAAGACGATTACTCTGGCTCGGAGCTGTGCTTCAATGGCAAAGTCGATTTCCCTTTGATCAACTAGGTAAACATTTTTTGCCGGATTAAGCAGCAAGGCATTGATACGCGTGTCGTCGTCTGATCCATTTTTCAATATTACAATACCCGTACGTGCCGCAGTTATTATTGTTTCATTATTATCCGTCATTTGAAAGGAAACTGAAAGCCGTTATTATGGAACTCGTTCGCTTTTATTATAATTTGCACTACAAATCTGCGAATGCGAGTAATCAGAAATGAGGATTAAGCAGATTATAAAAGGACCGCGGATTCTGATTAATAAAATACCAATCTTGTATTGTCACATTGAGTTTATTGTCTAGCACGCGAGTTTGTTTGAATGAACATTTTCAATGACTAATTTCATTTTGGATGCATAATTGTTGGATTGTCTGCGTTAAATAACTCGTGGTTATACATAATTCGCAGTGCACTGTTAAAGTGACTTTTGCAGGCAGCAGGATATGTTTGCGTCGAAGGGTTAATGACTGGATCTTAACTCGGGGGAATAAAATTAGCACATCCCTCGTTATTAGTGGGTTCCTCATCGGGTCGGAATGAGTTCTTTTATAGGATTATTCTCAAGGGCCAATATGGGACCCCATAGCGAGCTATTATGGCAGTGTCGAGTGCAGTTGAGTAACAGTAACCCTCATAACGAGACCCAGTTACGAAAGAACTATTTCGTTCCTCGGCAAGAGGAAGTCTACAATGTCGGTGAAATTGTACGATATTTGTTTTATTAGTTAAACTGAATTATAAACTTGACTCAAGAAAGACTTGATGAAAAAAGTTGAATCCAAACGGAGTTGGGAAATTTTGCATGGGTGTCAATAACTTTTCATTAACCTTTCTTTTATGCTCTTCGGCTACGGTTCATTGTGAAAGCTAAAAAAGTAGTTCGATTGTGTTTCATATCCGACGAATATAATCCTAAAGGTATAGGTTACGGAAGGTTGATAACGATTATTTTAATTAGTATTCCAAGTGAATCCTAACAATCAAACTTATCCTCGTTGCTGATTTGAGAGAATCTGAAGATAGTTGATCCGTGGAAGGGCTTTTTTAATAGCGCGCTATGTAATGTTGCATTGTTTACTCGCGAATAAGAAACGAGATACTTACGAGTCCTTTGCCCTGAGGTAACAATCAAAACAAGTCATCAATTATGCGAACAACTCACTGTTAATTATATGCAAGGAATTTCAGCGATTCAAGGGACGAACGATCTTCGCTTGATATTTTGCATATTTTCATTTGCGACTTGTTTGAATTTGCTGCATAAAGGCACATTTTTTGTCTTAACTACGAGAAAAGGGTGGTTTTTGATGTACAAGTCGTGACAAAATGATGCAGCTTTCTGCACTAGATAAATAAAAGCCAAAAGACAATGGCGCAAGTTTATTAGAAATGTAAATGTCGCGCTATCGCGGACATTGACAGAATAAGGCTGCTTCGGCTATGTCAGCCGTAGTCGGCGATGCATAATGCATCGCTGCTTAAACCACAGAGTGTTCTGCTTTGCATCGATGTACAATTTCGGTAGTTCCATATTCTGAACGGGATCGCCCAGTATACCATAGCTGGTTCATCAAAGTGAAGAATGTGTATGCGTGGCGCGAATGCGTGTGTGTGATACAGATTTAACCTGTCAAAGTGCGTCCGATATTGAACTCGCCGCTGGATTATTCGAATCAACGCTTTCAAGCTTTTGCATCCAAAGATCCAAAATTTGACGATATTTTTTGGAGCCCAGATAGCAGTGGCGCTTTAAAGCCGTCAATTTTTGAAGTTGATGGCTATTCAAATTTGTTTTCATGTTTCGCCTGGATTGAGCGCACACTTCCTATGGATTTATATGTTCGAAATTTCGCGACTTATTGATTTCCTTTTAGTTTATCGTTCGCGGCGCCACTTATCATTCCTATTTAATAGCGGCGCTTGTTGTCTGAAGCAAAATTGAAAGTTAATTTGCATGTAATTTAATACGAGATGTGAATTTGTGAATGCTAATCGTATATTAGAATACGGCTACTGTAGGGGTTCGAATCCCTTCGGGTGTGCGTTTAAAATTTAGTCATCCTGAAATACCAATCATCTTTTGTTTGGCTTTAGGAATCACTGCGCAAGTATTTTTGCTGACTAGGTCTCGAAAGCGAAATGAAGCATGAACAAGAGAATTCCATAGTTAATTTGTGATCTCGTTGTTATAGCAGAAGAACTCGAATTCCAGATTTATATTCAATGCGCTCTCGAATCTCGTCGATTACTATGACATTCGATGTCGTCGATTAATTAGTCTTTTTGCTTTGTAATTATTTTTATTGTGCTTGATATTAAACTTTAGTCAGCAAATAAGTTGCTTCATCATCAACGGATTTATATATGTATAATTATTCACTTTAAATACTCCCAGTTATGAGACGATATTTTCCAATTAGAAGCCATGAAATGCACATATTGGCGGTTTATCTGAAATATGACTTATACATTTAACCGTCGTGTTAGTTTTACGCTCGAAATTACTTCACACCTTTATAAATTAATGATTGCACTAAAGAAGTTCAATGTGATAAAAATATGTAATCTCCCTTGATTCACATAATATCATGTAAATTAATGTGTGTACAATATTAAATTGTCTACTAATCATTAAAGCAGATGATTAATTTCTTTCTTTGTGCAAATGATTGGAATTAATACACGCAAAAATACGAGGATTTAACATGAAAGAAATATTCTTATGAAAAAAGTGACATGCGATTTGAATTCAATTAAGAAAATGAATGTTGGAATTAAAGTCAAGCATTTCCCTCTGCTGGCAGTTGCGAGTGCAGATGAGTCGTCTTATGACGGATATTGGTGGTGTATTTCATTTAAATGGTGGGTGGTCGAAGCAGGCCGAAGGAAATTAATCTAGAAGATGCTGAGAAGCTTCCGAGGGAATTTGATGTCGCGTCAAACAAGAATGATGACTGGGCGCCAAAATTGAATTTGTTGTTTAAAGTAAGCATTTACTGATGAAGCGAGACGTAATTTGGAGCAAGTACACAGAAGACCTTTATCGTGTTTTTCTCGGTAAAGATGAAATCTACTATCCTTCAGAGAAGCTTGATCAACTCATACGAAAATTACTTTGACGAAATGGTGCCAAGGGATCTAGCTCAGCGTCGCACTTTAAGTCGCGAATAAACTTGAAAATGCCCTACTTTGAGACATTTTTCATTGTGGCCGAAAAGACTGAAAAATGTTGGCACAATTTATGAGTGGACCATTTGAAATCTCTCTCTTTGTACAGCTAAAAATTATAGCAAACATGTTAATTGCTAAAGAGAATATTTAGATTATTTGAATAAATTTACAGAAATAAAAACAATTATTGCCGATCGATTGAAATGATTACTAAGCTTAATAATTATAGTGCATACAAAATATTTTACGAAGTTTTTCTCGCAAAATTCAGAAAATATCGGTTCCGCTTTCTACGCCGGAACTGCTATATTTTTCAATAAACTTTAATTTAAAATAGAAATACACAAAATTTCAACAACTACATAATAGTAATAATTGATGCATTCAGAGTTTAATGTTAAATGTTTTATACAGTGTTTATTGTGATACTAAATATTTTTTTCACAGTTTGAATAATAACACGTCAAAATGACATGTTTTGCGTGTGAATGATTTCAAAAATATCCATAATGTACATGTTTAGAAACAACACTTATATATATAACAAAAAAGCAATCGAAAACGAATTAAGTTACATTATTAGATATTTCTATAATATGTGAATACTTCGTTTACCATATTGCGTAATGTTCCTTCTATTTTAGACATTTTACAAAATGTCTAAGCAATCTATAGAATGCCAACTTTCGTATATTGCCTGTAACATATATGTAACTTTCAATATAGAATCTCACAGCCATCCCTTCTATATTGAATTTCGTATGTGTGATCTCTTGAGCATCTTCAGTTCAAAAACGACAAAATATTTTGAAAGGAAAGTCAGTTGTTTAATCCGATTATTGTATTTAGTTATTTATATTACAATATTATTGATTCAATGTATTGCCTTTTCATTAGAGTTCGTTAGGAATATTTGCAATACCAAATAATATATTGTGATAACGCTATCACAAGATATTATACCTTTGAAATGATTTCTTCTTTATAAACTGTTCAAAATATTTAGTTTTTAATAATCTATTTTAATAGAGAAAGCTGCTTCGTTCACTCAATGTACAGTGAGTCTGTCATGAAGTGTTTTTAACAATTCAAGAGATGTATTTTATCTCAGAATCTTATGTATTTCTGAATGAACAGTTTTGAACAAATATGAGTTATGGAAGAGTATTATTTGGAAAAATGTGAATCAGAAATGTCTGAATTATACGTCCAAAAGAACGGTCTTTTTCAATTTCCTATGAAAGTATGTGAAAATAATTGTTTGTTGTTAAAAATGATCTTTATTCGTTTTCTGCGTCGGCGCGTGCAAATGAATAGTATGTCACATTTCAATTATCTCGTATCAAAAGGAAATTGATATTTGTGCGATTAGAGCGGTATAGGCGAGTTTAATATGTCATTATTTGAAACTACTGAATATCCGCCGAAAAGTCAATACAAGGATCGTACTTAATAATAGAATATATCTAAGAAATTCCGAAACCCAAGTGTTTCTCTGTTCCTCAACTTTCAATTTCTATCTTAATATTGAACTTATTAATATTGACCTATCGAAACTACATGTATTTTATTTTATATTTTATTTACAGTTCAAATCATTATTTTAATAATGAAGAAAAAGAAATGTTTTGTACTTGCAGAATCGCAACTTTTTAATTAAAAGCCATGTCTACTCAGAAATACGAAATTACGTTTTAATTACTGAAATGTGCTCTAATTGTTTCGCTTATGATCAAAAAAACGTAATCGTTTTTGCAAATTATAATGACGCAGATATTCTAATATTGCGAGATTGCAAGTTACTATAAAAATAACTTTATAACAATTGATTTGAAAATCAATATAAGAAGTTGAAAGATTAAAAATCCGTTCGGCAATCCTGCGATGGATTTGGCAACGTAAATCTTATTTAACTGTGGTTAAAATTATAAGCGTTCCGTTTTAGATAAAAACTTAATGAACGCTGAACTGGGTCTTTGTAAAGGTTCCCTGACAGCATGACCTATATCCTGATCAGATGTCTCTTCATATTTTTTTGATCGACCTTACCGCTTATTCAAGACAAAGTAGTCTGAAAACAGTTTAATAACAGACTTGCAAGATTATTTCTGCTGAAACAACTAAAACAATGCGTTGATTGGTATTGCACTCATGCACAAAATGAATATAAATTGACTGATGTTGAGACAAGAAGTTATGTCCCATAATAATCACTTATCATTATTAGGTATCAAATTAAATTGGAGAAATTAATGAAGATTTATTAATTAATATTACTGTATAATTAACACCATTTACAAAGGACCATAAATTAGGTTCAAATCTATCCATCCAAATATTATCTAAGCAATAATTTCTCGAATAAACTCCAGGGAAATCTTTCTCACTAGGATAATCTGAGTCAAACTTATTTGAGTTCCATATGGCTGACGTATATGAAAAACCAGCTAGAGATCCCTAAATAAGTTCGAAGTGGTCACCATGTATTCTGGCTTTATCTTCATCTCTAGAGTATACTTGAAAGTAACTTGTAAGTATTTGCCAAATAAGTTTAAATTTGTCAGTAGCTAGTTCAGTTTGATGTCAAAAATACTAATTATTGTTTATAGATTTTACTCTTTTTTTTTTTATTTTGAACGTATTTATTTAATTTAATGAATGTATTTAAAGTATTTCTGTAATTTCCATTTTTGCAGATATTAAGTGTCAATTTTCTTTATTGTAAAGAACTGAGTTTAATAATATTTCTAAATTAAAATTTTATGAAAGGATAATCTTAAGACTTTAATACGTACTGCTAAAACTATATTTATAGAGGCATATATTAAATATTTTATATTGTTATGAATACAATATATAATACAAATATTTAATTTTACGTTTGAAGGTAATTTATTATTTATTTCATTTTTATTGAAATCGTTCTATTCATCTTTTTTATTTACTTTTATGTAGGTAATAATATTATCATTATAATAAATATAACAATGAATAAGTAAACAATGTAATAAAACTGTTTAATTAATTATTATTAAGTTATTTTTATTATTCTTTGTTATTTCAAAGAAAGAAATATGCAGTTACTTTGATCACGAACAATTTTTAATTAATTTATAGCATATAATCACTCATAGTTAGAAGCTTGATTTCGTGTATCGTCGTACTATTAGCTTGAATTCTTCTCATTTCATTACAGGTTATTTACTTTAAGACAAAACGTAGGTTCTTTGTCTATTGTTTGGTTTAAAAGCTCTCTATTTCATATGATCAACAGTATTGCTTATATTGATACGACATTATCCTTCTTTGTCTTTCCAAGATACATATAGAATAAATAAGAGCAAGATATTTTGGAATGTTTTTCTTTCCTGCAACAAAGTATACAGAAAAGTTAAAAATATGATCCAGTAAGCGCAATCTCGAAAGTAAAAAATGTTTTGAACATAGCTGTTCTTTTTTAATATAATGTTATCTTCTTAACGGAGTTATATTAAATTAAGTTTTGTTCTTTTGAAAAAGTTAATTACAATTTAATGATTTTTTTCTTCCGTTAATCTAACTTTTCTAAAATATCTGTTTATATTGCATTTTATATTTTGTTTCTTCCTTTTTGTGCGATAATTATAAGATAAAGTAATATTTTAGCTAGTCATATCTTTGCAATACTAGTGGGATTATTTCAAAACGATAGTTTATTTCTAGAACCCATGAGTATTGCTGCTTAGGCGCACCCCATTTCAAATCTGACGATGATAACCATTTCCATACAAGTAATCCTTAACCAGAGTTTATTAACCCAAGCGATAAATTTCTGGTCACCCCAATCGAAGCTCAATGTCCGTTTGAAAGATGTTTTTCTATATCATGAAATAATAATTTGTTGATGAATTAAAATAAATTATATATCATCAGCCTCTGATTATTAAACTATATATTTTGGATATATTATGAATATTAAATTACTTGTATTAAGTTAAAATAAACCGTTTCTCTCGCCTCTATTCAGTATTTTTCATCTAATTTAGCGCATATTGTCCATAAATTGATATCGAATCGAATTTTATGCTGCTAGAATCTCGAATACAAATATATAGATTAAGATAATCAAGGTAAATTTGATGCCTTAAAGTGCATACGCTGTTTTCATTCCAGGCTTCATACTTAATAAGATACACATTAAAGTCATTATTATCATTATCAAAATTTTCATCCAATATATTTCAGTACGGTTATTTGACATATTAATTTTAGCTCGACTAAAAAAAAATATTTTTACGAAATATTCAATCCATTATATTTTTCTCAGCTGTACGTATAACATACTAATTGCATAGAAATTTAATTTGAAACATTTTTCCTCTTCACTAATTAATCATTTGAAATAATTATATATATGAATAAATCTAATAAACTTATTTGATTAAAAAAAAAAACTCTTTACAACGGAAAACTCACATTCTGTTTTTCTCTTTAATTTGTTTGATTGTATTGTTTATGAGTGTTAGCAGAACAATACGTGTCTTTGTATGGAAACTTAATAATACGCAACACGTTAAATCACAATGCAAATAATATTAAATATGCTTTAGCAAACTTATGCTGTATAGAGAATTCATCTATTTACCTTGTTATATGAACAAGTTTATTTATGACTTAGGTTTATTGAATTATACTGACGCTATGATATTTAGCATACATTTCAATCTTTTGTTTCAATAAATCTCATTATTATCATTCTCAAAAGCTGACATTTTTGTGTAGAATCGGAAGCCATATTTTACATGAACTTTTAGGGAAATGTTACTGGTCATTTTCTTCTAACCGTTAAAAATGATTCGAATTGAATTAGAGCCAAAAATGGATTGAAAAAAATTAGTCACTTGGGAATCCTGGCCTAACTTTAGACTCCGCTATAGTAATCTTCACTTAACTTACAAACTTTTCGTAATCTTGTCGTTTTTAGATAAAAAAAAAGCTTGATCGAAAACTAATTATATTTAATTGAAACGATCAAATAATAGGTTTCCCGTGAGTTCAGAAGCTGCAAAGCGGCCATTATACGTATATTAAAAGAAAAGAATTAATGATGCTACAGTTTTTGGTCATTAAAAATACATTCTCTTTCTATCAGGCAATCAATTTATCACGAGCCATTATAAATTATATCATTTATTTCGAAATTTAATATATAACATTTTTATTATTGAATAGTCGCCAAACCAAAGATGAAGTAATAGTAAGAAAGAAAAAGTTCTAGGCGAGGCAAAAACGACATAGCATTGGGGAAAATTCAAAGAATTTCGTGCAAGTCCCCACAAAAGTCAGCAAGAACAAATCAAAGATGACAGAAAATGGTGTAGCGAAAAAGAGTAAAGACGTCGAGACATCAAATCTTAGGAAAGGAGTCAAAGAGAAGAAAAGCTTTGTCGAGCTTTTGAAATTGAAAATGACGTTGTAAGTAAACGGTATGGAAAGTGAATTTCCGAATTTTTTGTCGAACAATATTGACTGCATAAAGTAAGAAAACCATACGACCGATTTCATTGAGATTAAAAAATAATCATTTTTATGAATATATTCCACTGTGGATTACTCTGAAGTCTGTGCTACTGACTCGATTTTATGAAATTCATTCAGGAAATTTCATTTTGAAAAATTGATCTACCAAATGACAACACTGCAAGTTAATTAAAATGGTGAAAAGATGAAGCGTCTTTAGCTCTGGCTGGTTGTTTAAGGGAGTGACACGCTCACTAATATAAAGTTACGTGTGGCTTTTGTTTTAAACAGTAGTGGCCCAATTTATTACTTTCAAAGACAAACACGCGTAATAATTGCAATGTTTCACCTTTTTTTTATCAAAAATTACCACTTTTAAACAATATATATGTGTGTGTGTGTGTGTGTGTGTGTGTGTGTGTGTGTGTGTGTGTGTGTGTGTGTGTGTGTGTGATCTTCACACCCTCACTATACAGATTGTCTGTACGTCTCGCTCAGTGTCGGTTGCATGTTCACATCTCATTAGACACTTGCTTTTTTTTTTTTCTTCATTTTTCTAACGATCTCCTTTTTTTTTTTTATACATATCCCATCTCATTTATTATTTTTTTTTTTTCTCATCATTCAT